>JAVTVY010000300.1:0-34049 GCA_036873755.1 Hanleya hanleyi | reverse complement strand
TGAAACGACTATAAAGCCAGACACCACTACCGTCATCCTTCATTCCACGTCCGACCACAGTGCTATGGACAAACAGCAGCTGCCTCTGAACACAGCGTCTCCCAAAACGCGCAAAGCGCAAGTGGGTTTTGTGGTGATACTGCTAACCCTGCTGAGTGTGTTGTACGGAGGTGTGTTTTACGACGTAGCCTATGTCAGCACGTTATTTAACCAACTGAGAACACCAGCCACCAGTGAAACCGGTCTACAGATAGCACCAGTCAACCCCGTATCGAGCCCAGTCACCACCACACCCCGTGTACAAGCCCCATCGAGCTCCACACCAAGCTCCACACCTACACCAAGTACACCCACTACGTCTGAAAACCCACCGGATTTCATCCCTCATACTGAACAGACAACGACGACCGACGTCGTACCCACCATCATCATCACTCGCAGTGAACAGACAACGACGACCGACGTTGTACCCACCACCACCACTCCAGTTCACTCGTACCAAATTTACAAGAGCGGGTTACCACGACAGCGCATACAGCTCGAACCATGGACCCTCGGTGGCAGCATCCCTTCACTTGCGTCATCGCAGGACCGACGGGCTCCGGCAAAACGCACTTCGTCACGAAGCTCCTTCAACACGCCGACAGCATGATCACCCCACCCATTGCCCGAGTCGTGTGGTGTTACGGAGAATGGCAGGCAGCGTATGCAGCAATGCCCCACATCACGTTCGTGGAAGGCCTACCCAACCTGACCGATTTGGAACCCGACACCTTGGTGGTTCTGGATGATCTCATGGTGGAGAAGGATGCGCGGGTCACCCAACTCTTTACCAAAGGCAACCATCATCGACAGCTCAGCATCATCTACATTGTGCAGAATCTGTTCAGTAAAAACAAAGAACATCGGAACATCAGCTTAAATGCCCACTACCTGGTGGTCTTCAAAAACCCGAGAAATACCACTCAACTGCTGCACCTGGCGAGACAGATATATCCCGGCCGCACACCGTTTGCGTTGGAAGCCTTTAAAGATGCCACAACCCCTCAGTACGGGTATATGCTCTTCGACCTCAAGCAAGCCACCCCCGACCACCTTCGACTACGGACCGGCATCTTTCCCGGAGAGACCCACCACGTGTACTTGCAAAAATAATGTAAACACATCCACAGTGGCGCCCCCAGCTGGAGTGTGTGTGTTTGATGATGGAGATAATAAAAAGAATGAATACCACAGCATGGCTGACTTTGTCTCTGTTCTCTGAGGAAGATAAAAAGGGCAGAGTTGTGGGTTCTGGCATTAGTTGTACATGATGTCTGCGCGAGTACGGAAGCACGCCCCGACGCTCCGTGTATTGAAGACGACCCCACCCGAGTTGGTCCGAACCATTGTACGCGGTGCGGACCCTGACCTTGTACGCTGTCTGTGCGAGATCGGGTACAACCTGTTAAAAGGCAACGTACCACTGACTCCGGCTCAGAAGACGAAGTTGGTCAAGCATAAGACAGGTCTCCGAACCCTAGTCCAGAAGCGGGTCCCTCAAACACAAAAGAAAAAGGTGTTACAGAAAGGTGGCTTTCTCGGGGCCATCTTAGCACCGTTGGCCGCTCCCGTGTTGGGTCCAGTATTGGGTGGACTCTTCGGTCGACAATGAACCACACGAAAAAAATGGTCCTCTTCGAACCACGATTCTTTCAAAACCTCCAATCGGCCTACCCTGTCCCACCTACGGTGAAGACCATAAATACCGGGGTTAAGCGACAGTGAGAAAGTACAACGGTACAATGAGACGCTTCAACGGTACATGACGTTCATGGACCAATACGAAACCCTCTCTACCCCAGCACCACCACCACCACCACGTGACACACTGCCTACCTCAGCACCGCTCCAACAGCTGCCATTACCAGGGGTACCACCCACAGCCCCACAGTGGGTCGAAGACGAAGTGCTGAAGAATGTACCTGCATCGTTCAAGAAACAAGCTGGCCTGGTATTACAACGGATGAAACACAATCCTAACATGACTTGGAATGATAAAGGCGAACTCCTGGTTCAGAATCAGGTGGTCCCCGGGACCCACATGACGGATTTAGTGAATGACCTGATGCGTCAACGCAGGTCGCACACGGATCCTCGGGGATGGGAGGTCTTCGCCCAAGGCTTGAAAGACATGCATGTACCACAGGAATTGGTGGGGAATCCCCACCGCTGGGCCCAGCGGACCCAGCAATCGCCGAGTGACCCACTACCTTCTTGGGAAGCCGAATGGGAACCGGAGTCACCCCCCAAAAGACCACCACCACAACGGGCACCTTCTTTTCAGACCTTTAAAAAACCATCCTGATCAGGACACCCCACATCTCCAGAGCCGTGACACGTAGCAAGTCACCGCGACGAACACGACGCCGGACACAACCACCCAAGGCCTGGAACATCTATTAAAACCAACAGCAGCAGCAGGACAGCTCAGTCGCCATGTTTTACCTCACCCTACCCAGTAACAGTTCGCTGGATGTGTTTCCTGACAACACCTTGGCCAAGTACGTCACCCAGTTACCGCAACCGTTGCATTTACCTGGACGATGGGAATGTGGCCTCGTGGATATCAAATACCCTTACTCGTGGTACAACGTGCGAGCCAACGAAGTGTGGTACAAGGTGACCTACGAAGGCAAAAACACCCGACTCTCTTACAACGCACACAACGGCAAGGCACAGATCCTCCTCACCGCCAACGTGAGTGTCGTACTGAGTCCTATCCTACAGCAAATGCTGGGTCTCGCTCACGCGACCTACACGGGTTCATCCGAGGACCATGGCCAGACCCCGATGGATATGAAGTCGGGTGTGTACGGACTCGACGTAGTCAACAACCACATCGTGGGCGATATCAACACACCTCTGTTACGTATGGAGAACAAGTCACCCACAGTTTCACCCACATGCTCTACCTACCCGTACGACAAACCGACATCAACACTATCACGGTGGATGTAAGAGATGGCACGGGACGACCGGTGGCATTCGAACGAGGAAAAGTGGTGCTGACACTTCATTCTCGACAAGCACGTAATCCCACTTTGTACAATGAAGGTCCCTTACGAGTGCGATGCACGCAGCTATATGGACTATTATGCCCAACAGGCCGGGGGTGGCCTTCCCGTCTTTAGTGGTGCACGCAAGCAACGAGGACATGGGCTGGGGAACATACTCGGGAGCATCGTCAAAACGTTCCTGCCCTTGGTGACGCGTGGAGTGAAAGCGATCGGCAAGCAAGCGGTACGCAGTGGACTGCAAGTGGCCGATGATGTCTTGGGGGGTACGGCACCCAAATAAGCCTTGAAACGGCGGGCCAAAGAAGCGGGAGGCGTCTTGGTCGCCAAAGCACAACGCACCGTAGGGAATAAAAGACCTGCACCACCGAGACCACGCACCAGTCGACGACCGACCCAGCGACGACGCACATCGAAGACCCAGGATATCTTTTCTTAACCATGTCCTTGATCCACGCAGAGTCCTGCCCCCCCACCAACAGTGAATTTGATTTGTGGACCGTGCCGCCCACACAAACCAGTGCCGAGCAAGGATTATGGGTGGAGCATCTCCCGCTCTCCAGCATCAACGAAACAGGGCCCATCGAGTTCACCATCAGCAATGCGGATACGGCCTATGTGAATTTAGCCCATACGTACTTGTATGTGAAAGCCAAGGTCGTCAATGGGGATGGCTCCAGAATCATCCAAGCTGCAACGGTGGGCCCGACGAATCTCTGGCTGCACTCGATGTTTCAACAGGTGGATATTTTTCTCAGCGACAAACTCATCAGTGACTCGACCAACACGTACCCCTATCGAGCCTACATCGAGACACTGTTGTCTAAAACATCTCAGCTGACAGCCGCTTTATTCTACCAGGACACACCCGAGCACATGGATACGGTGGACAATGTGGGATATAACAAACGGAAGGCTTTCACTGCGAACGGTGCCTCGGTGGATCTCATGGGTCGACTGCACGCAGACATTTTCATGCAAGACCGGTACCTCTTGAACAAGATCCCCATCAAAATCCGACTGATACGGGCGCCTCCGACCTTCGCCTTGATGGCCACTAACGTAGACGGGCATGCAGCTGACTATAAGATTGTCATCGAAGACGCAGTCCTGTATGTCCGAAAAGTGAAACCCCAATCCAGCCGTTCAATTGGGACACATGAAAGCCTTGGAAACAAAACCAGCCCAGTACCCTATCCGACGTGTACAAACCAAAGTGTTCTCTGTGCCTGCTGGAAATATGAGCGCCAACAAAGAAAACCTGTTCCTGGGGGAACTACCCAAGCGATTGATCCTGGCCTGTGTGGAAAATACCAGTTTCAGCGGAGCCTACCCAGAGAACCCGTTTGACTTTAAACATTTCGGCATCAATTTTGTGGCCCTGCATGTGGACGGACAACAGGTCCCAGCCACGGCCTTAACACCGAACTTTGGGCGCAGGAATTTCATTCGAGCCTATCAGAGCCTGTTTACAGCCACCGATCAAATCAACCAGGACGAAGGGAATATGATCAGTCGGGAGAACTACGCGAACGGATACACGTTGTTCTGTTTCGATCTGACCCCCACCTTAGAGAACGACCATCAGCTGGCCCTCGCCAAGCAAGGCAATTTACGGTTGGAAATCCACTTTGCACGAGCCCTCGGGACCACCGTCAATGTGATCTGCTACGCCGAGTTTGACAACATCATTCAAGTGGACAAGGCGCGCAACGTCCTGTGTGACTTCTCCACTTAACATGGATACAGACCAGATAACCACCGTGCTGGAGAATGACCCAGAGACACGTATGGTCTTTCAAGGGGTGTTCGCCCGAGATGTGCTCCCATTAGACCGTATGTATCCTGCTGCTTACGTTCTCAACACGGACTCGATGGATCGGCCCGGTGAACATTTTGTGGCCGTGTACTTGACAGAAGCGCAGGGCGAATACTTTGACCCGTACGGCCTGCCACCCCTCCATCCCGATTTAACAGACTTCATGGATCAAGGCACAGAGACGTAGTGTTGGAACAGTCAAACGTTGCAAAGCCTGACCAGTAGCGTGTGCGGACAATATTGCTTGTTTTACCTGTACCATCGATGCCGGGGCAGAACCTTATCTACCATCGTACAGATGTTTGACGAGTACCCCAAGGCCGAGGACCGCGATGTACTCGTATATGACTGGGCCGTCCATCATTTCAATGTACAAGCCCCGTTCTGGGCTTAAGTTCTTCCAATGTACAAGCCCCCTGTTCTGGGCTTAAGTTTACAAGCCCCCTGTTCTGGGCTTCAGTTCTTTCAATGTACAAGCCCCCTGTTCTGGGCTTCAGTTTTCACTTGGTTGTTCTCACGTTGTTGTTGTTACTGAATAAAAAAATGAGATTTCACCAAAAAACCCTGTCTTGTGTGTTTTCTATATGAGCATAATGCATGAAACTGGATTTGAACACCGTATTAGCCAATCAGTGGCCTAAAATGGGGCCAAAGGTAACCCATCCATGTCCAGAAAACATTACCCGGGTGTACAAGAACCTGGTTGTAGGCGCGGACGTAGGCGAAAGCATCCCAGTACCCGGATGGAGGCGCAGACGTGAGCGAAATTCTAGTACCCATCCATTGGTTCTTTTTATCGATCGTTCATTGGCTCTTTTTCTCGACCGCTGATTGGTCCAAATGGAACTGCCCATCCTTCCCAGGTTAATTTACAATCCCCTTTTTGGGTTCAAGCTCTGTATATCGATGCCGCAACATTGTTGCCGAACCTTGCCGAAAGGGAGACCTTGGACCTTTTGACCTGGATGTGACCTTTGACCTTTTGACCCGACATTCATCCGCGCACTGCCGGTGATGACGCGCGCGCGCGCGCTGCGGCCGGGGCGGGCCGGATCGGGCCGGGAAAAACCCCACAGACAGGTCAGTACATGCATTCATATCATGTTCCCAGGTCACACCCCATTCACACAGACTATCATGCATACCCGGATGCAGGCGCAGACGTCAGCGAAATTCTGGCGGGAAAACCCCCACAGACAGGTCGGTACATGTCCTATCATGTTCCCAGGTCACGCCCCATTCACCCAAACCGGAAGTGACGTCATACCCCTAATTTTACATGCACCCATCCATGACTGGATGCCCCTTCACGAATGCTTCACTTTGATACCTCACTCGACTCCATCAGACCATTCGTGGCCCACCTAGACCGCAAAAACGTCTATTTCCACACCCGTTTCCCACAATTCCCTGTCTGCGCATGCGCAGAATGTGGACAACGGCCGGGACACTACTCCAGGCGGTTGCTTCCGCACATAGGCTTTACATGGATACCGCACTCGACTCCATCGGCCCATTTGTGGCTCGCCTAGGCCCCAGAACGTCTATTTCCATACACTTTCTCTACTGCGCATGCGCAGCATGACATCTGTTCCACGTCACACCCAGCCCGTTGGAGACTCCCTCACGTATGCTTTACATTGATACCTCACTCGATCCAATCGGCCCACTAGTGGCCCACCTAAAACCCAACACGTTTATTTCTATACTACGGCCAGACTGCGCTTGCGCAGACTATTGACAACGAACGACACACTAGCCCAGGCGGATGCTCCCTGACGACAGCTTCAAAATAAGACCTCATACGACACCATAGGATCATTAGGGGCTCGCCTAAACCCTAAAACGTCTATTTCCACACCCTTTTCCCAGAATTCCCTGTCTGCGCATGCGCAGAATGTTGACAAAGGCCGAGACACTAGTCCAATCGGATGCCCCCTCACATAGGCTTCACAGTGATACCTCACTCAACTCCATCGGCTCATTAGTGGCTCACCTAGATCCCAAAACGTCTATTTTCATACCCTTTGTCTATTGCGCATGTGCAGAATGACGATATTGCGACCCCACACCCACCCCATCAGATGCCACTTCACGAATGCTTCACATTGATACCTCATACGACCCAATCGGTACACTAGGGACCCCTCTCGCCCTCTTCGGGATCTCCGTGTCATCTTCGGGCACCTCCGTGTCTCTTCGGTGATCTCCGTGACATCTTCGCAACATTGTAGCGAACGTGCAACAAGGTTGCAATTGGGGAGCCAGGTGTTCAGCACGTGACAACCCCCAGCCCAAGCAGACGACAGCGAAATTCTGGCGGGAAAACCCCACAGACAGCTCAGTACATGTCCTATCATGTTCAAACGGAGGTGTCACCTCCGTGTCTTTTCGTGGAAAGTGACCGAAGAGACTCGGAAGTGAACTACATTGTGGAAAAAACCCCACTTGTCTCTTCGAGCGCCTCCGTGACATCTTCGATCTTCGGGTGCCTCCGTGTCTCTTCGGTGATCTCCGTGACATCTTCGGTGACCTCCGTGTGTCTTCGGGCACCTCCGTGACATCTTGGGGCACCTCCGTGTGTCTTCGGCCACCTCCGTGTCTTTTCGTGGAAGTGAACGACATTGTGGGAAAAACCCCACTTGTATCTTGGGGAGGATAACATCTTCATACATTACTACTACTGGAACGACATTGTGGAAAAACCCCACAACGGACGTACCCGAAAAGACACGGAGGTGAACGACATTGTGGAAAAACAGACAGGTCAGTACATATCCTATCATGTTCCCAGGTCACGCCCCATTCACCCAGACCGGAAGTGACGTCATACCTACAAGAGCGCCCCCTGGCGGAAAAAAGGGACCAAGAGTTACCTCCCTGGAAAATATGAGTCGAAATCAACTTACACTACTACTAAAACTTTTCCACATAGGTACAAAATATTTCAATATATGCACAAATAACGATTTTTAACATACATGTATGTGAAAAGTTTTGTACATATGTATAAACGTGTTATACATATTTGGAAACGTTTGTACGTATGTGGAAAAGTTTTGCGCTTATGTTGAATAAATAAATAATTATACATCTGTATAAAACTTCCACACATGCATAAAAATTTCCACATATGTATAAAACTTTTCCACATAAGTGAAGTAATACAAATTTTTCAACATATGCGTGATTCTTTTGAACATATGTTGAAATCTTTTTGACACATATATGTAAAACTTTTCCGCATATGTAGTAAAAGCGTTAATCTAGCACAGATGGAAGAGTTTTGTACATATGTATAAGAGTTTTATACATATTTTTGAAAAGTTAAGTTTATATGCATACACTTTTGCACATATGTAAAATAAATTCATCATTCAATGTTTTACAGGTGTCTAAAACTGTTCGACAAATGTAAAATACATATGTGTAATTCTTGCGTGCATAATTAAAACTTTTTGACACATGTGTGAAGGCTATGCTATCGTGTGTTAAATATAAATATCATTTGGTTGCCCACTTGAAATATTGCTATCCAAAGAAGAGGAACCTGACGATAACAATACAGTCTAACCATTTATCAGTTCATTCAGTTTATATGTGAGAACAGGATTTAATGTAGCACAACATAAGCCAGAAATTCTAGTTTTTCTCTGGTCTTTGCATATGTCAGATTAAGGGCGTCCACGATTTAATTTTCTTGCAGGCTGACTTACTCACTGCCCTATGCTAACAGAACCAAGATGGAAAAGAAAATATTGTACGAGTGCTGTCCTGGGTGGAAGGGAGAGAACTGTGATCAAAGTATGTTTAGTTCATGATCAACTAGAAGAGACGATACATGTTAGTTTTCTAAAAACCATTTTAACTAAATGAACACACGTAAATACACTGGGCCGGATGGCCGTTAATATACTATAAACTACCAATCCCATTTAAAACTAAACATCAGTCACTCCATATCCGCGGAACAGGGAAAAATCGATTCTTCCGCAATACAAGAATTTGAGAATATTTCGTTATTGTGATCAAAGTGGCCATCTTGAACTTTTTTTTTTTGCATTTTCTGTTAGAAATTAATCCAAGATATATTGTGGAAACCTTCACAACACTAGCTACAGAAGCCAGAAAAATATATAGGGGCGAAATCCCCCCCCCCCCCCGCCCCCCCGCTTCCAGGCCCGGTCACGTGTCCTATAGAACAGGTCAGGTAGGGTTAACGTAATATGTATTTTGTCGTTTAGAAATGAAATGGAAGCTTTTCTGCATCAATGGATCTGTATTTGTGGTAACACACTAGCTAGTACACTGCGATACTAGCTGTTAACCTGAAAAGAATCGCACGGTAAGCAACGTAGTTTGAATAAACGTGAACGAGTTGGCATAGCGCATGTGTCGGTAGAAATTCGGAAACTTTTCGCACCTCGATGAGCATTGATCATTCCCTGCTTACAGTCACTTGTCATGTCTAGTCTCTTTCGTATTCGTCATTAAGGAGAAACGTTATTTTTCGTGAAATGTAGTTTCGTCAACAATTATTCGTTTATCGTCCCAATTATCAAAATGGCTATACATGGTATTTCCGGAACTTCTGGCGGATTCCTCGAGTATATTTTCTTTAGAGTTCGTGACTGCGTATACAAAGGACTTTCCTGTTTAGTTCTGCGTTGCGCGACAGTGTATCCGCATTGGAATTTCAGTGATGGTCATTAAACAGGGAAGCTTTGACCATTCATTACTACCCAGCTTTAAAGCTATCAGTACTTTTCAGAAAAGTCCGAATAATGCATGGTTATTTAGAGTAACTCAGTGATACTGCGCGAAAATCTTGAGGACCTTACCGTAAAGTCAGTAACTGAGTATACATGTTGTTCAGCAAGTCAATAATTGACAATTTCCATCCCGAAATTAATCAGTACTGGTACAGAATCTGAAAGGTAATACTCAATGGTCGGGAAGAATTATTCAGTTGCTGGTTGCATGAAACTCGTAGTAAGAGTACTAGCTTGTTATTACACGAATGGCTATTTGATCAGATATATAGCACAATACACTCTAGGGAGAAGTCGAAATGTATATATATAGTAACAGATTCAGCACCACATAATGTGTCTAATAAACGCCCCACCCCCGAATAATATACCACTCAATGGCGCTGTAAACTTACTGTCTTAGTACAGAAGATAAGAAACTGATCAGAAGTTTTCTGAGAAGAAAACGATTGCGAGAGTCAATCCTTGAGTAAATTAAATACTATAGTTAAATAATAATATATCAAAACGCGTATACTATATTTGAAATTTAACCCACTTTCTAATGAGTGAAATCAAAGTGATGTCCAAATCGTTCATCTTGAACCAATAATTATCAAATTCAGTTCGTATTCAATAGAATGTTCCAGAGGCGAATACGGCCGGGATTGCCTTCAGACCTGCGGTCAATGCCTCAAAACTGGAGTATGTGCGAAGGACAGTGGCGCATGTCGAATGGAAATGGATGGATCTAGATGTTTACCTGGCTATAAGGGGGAACAGTGTAAAGAGGGTGAGTTATTAATTTACGATTGGAATATTCACTTAACACTACACAAATTCACCTTTTCTGATTAATAATCAGCTATTCATAATGCACCTTAAGGATGTTTCGGACAATTCGAAAATAAATTACACATTTACTATATTTTTACAAGATGTAGTGTAGACCCCCAACATTCATAATAAAGGATACAATTATGTGGTCACCATGCAGGTTTATTTTTGTATAATCGGAGATTTTGTATCGTCTACTTTAATGATTTAACCCTTCTCTAATGTAAGGAACTAGATAGGAATTCCATCGAAAATGCTCGTATTTTCATAGAAAATGCGTAATAATTTAAAATGTTATTTTCCTTAAAATCCCGTAACATTTTTCTGGAACAATACTAAATCGATAAATCGAATAAAAGTTGGGGGTTACGAGCTTTCTTTCAAACTAGTATGTCGGTGTCATGGCCTACCATGGTAATGAAGGAAAATAACCTGGATTTCTCTTAGTCAGTTTGCAAGCGTTCCATCGTTGTGGTCTAGTTCCCTTGAAATTAAGAGATCACATTATCAGTTCAGTAAAGTACGAAATTCTATAACGTTACTAAATATCCAGGTTTCATTACTCGAAATTTTCTCATATTGAGTGTAATTGACCTAATTGAGCAAGTTTCAGTGATGTGTGATTAATTTTTACGTGTGGTTCAACATCTCTGGCATGACGTGGTAGCCTTCTTTACGTGTCGAAATCATTTTTTATTCGAATAACTCAATTTTCGTAGATACAGAAACATGCGCAGTAGAATCTATATTGAATTCGTTTGGAACCTCTTTAACCCTACCTGGCCTGGGGGGGGGAGGCGTTCCAAACTTTCTGCACTATCTCCGGAACGGCAAAAAATGGAGAGCTGAAACTCCGTGACTTTATAGTTTATCTTATTGGGGTCATTCTGAGCCTATATGCATCACCCCCCGAGCAGAGGATCATGGGTAAATTCAAGATGGCGGCCATGTGGGGTACCAGAAAAGTTATCTTTTTGTCAAATTTCTTCAAAATTTCTGCTTTTCCGCGATGAAAAGTGAGCAAAAACTATTTTATTTCAAATCACATTAATATTTGCTAATTTTTCATGCGGAAAATCGGAAAATCTGACCGAAAAATCGACCAAAAAATGCCGTTTTTGAAATTGACGTCACTGTGACGTCATCAAAGCGGCCATCTTGAATTTTTTTTACATTTTCTGGTAGAGCTTGACCCAAGGGTATAGTGTAATAAGTTTCAGCTCCCTAGCTCAAGGGGTAAGAAAAATAATTAGGGGGGCCATTTCGGATCCCCCCCCATCCAGGCCTGGACAGGTCCCAAAAAGCCCAGGCCAGATAGGGATAAACCAGCAGGCTAACAATGTTTGGGGCTCTTCAAGGGGTATCGTTACCATTTTTTTCCGGAAGTCAATCGATTTATCCCGCAAAACCGACACCGTGAGCATTCATATCAACTGAGAATGAATAATGAGCTAATATATCCCTCCAAACTCTCATTAACAGCTAACATTTCACCTATCTGATGGAAAAACTCAAAACTGCATGTTTAACTTACCTACACTTTGTATTCTCTCATATTTTAACGTGAGATTTTAACAATAATAATAATTTTGTCACAAAGGACCCATTTTTGTGACTAGTTTCAACCAGTAATACATGGTGTAAAATTAAAGTCTAAGAATTTTAATGTTCACCATGTTTTTGTTTTCTAAGATAGCATGTTGAGTGCACATTTTCGACTGAACCCTAAAATTTCATTGAACGCCATCTTATTTCTCCGATTCTCTCACAAGGAAATGATTTATATGAAAGAAAAACCGTGGTAAAAACATATTTTTTTTTAGATATGGTCTGTTTTTCAAGCAGTACAAAGCTAACAAAGTTGATATAGAAAAATACAAGCGTCTAGTCCGTTATTCAATATTCAGCCGCCTTCCATTAAAGAGTTTCCACGTCCATAACATTAAGAGCTAATTCATATAGCAGCATTAGCACCAAATTCAAAAGATATATCATACTATACACACCCTACTGAATCGACAAGTATGATTGTAGGTGAATGCACCAGTCCATATGTCATGCTACCATGAACTGTAGATTGGATCACTTCACGTTGAAGCCGGATAACAGCTGCAATGTTATAATGAGGCAACATATGATTGTATATCAGATATGTCGACAGTCCATGGTAGCTATCATTTGTCTTGGCAACAGTCCATTTGGCGAATCATTGGGCAAGGTTACACGATTCACGTCAGTTCGAACTGACCGTATTTTGACCTATCATGGACTGTCGATCGGTCCGATGATGATACCATGGACTGTCGTAATATCAGACAGACAGAGAATAAACTATTAATGGTTCATATTCCTCTTAAACACACACAAGTGAAAGGAACCGAGAGATGAATGAGTCAGTGATACATGAGGCAGGTAGTAAGTCCCAAGTGTTCATTTTGTGCTCATTTCCTCACACTATAATTCGATGCTAATACCTACCACGGACTGTCCACCAACGCCTTAAAACACCTCTCGCCGCAAAAATGTTTAAAATTCTTGTTAACTTGAAATAGTAACATTTGGTGACAAAATAGTACGATATCTCTCCATCAAAAAATGACTGGACACCAGTAACCATACCTGTCATCGATATGCTGAAAATCGTTTATTTTCGGCTGTGGTCACTGCCGTCTGGTCAGACACACGCCCACGCTTGATAACGAAAGCACCGAAAAACCTACCATTGACTGTGATTTGACAAGTGACCGGCGATGTTTACCTACAATCATACTTGTCGATTCAGTAGAGTGATACATGTTAACATAGTATCCTGCAAGAGAGAAGCGGTCACGGTTTTCAATGATGCCTGCAAGACATCATGATCTCCCGCAAATATGTTCTTATCCATATGATTTTCGTTGCAAAGACGTTATCTAGAGAATGTTGTATCTCAGTCACTGTTTGGTTGTGACTGTCAGAAGAACAGCAAGCGGATCTTGAAGCGGAATTAGACACGTTACGAAACGTAAAGTCATAGATCCTGCACGCTACAATCGTATTTTGCTGTCAGAGTGTGATATGTATCAATTCACAATTAAACCGGTCACATCGGTCCTCACATGCCTCTTTTTTTTTTAAACAAGAACGTTCGTTTTCTGAACATATTGCTTTTCCATTGTTAGTTTTCGTTCATATCTGACGCTTACAAACTCACCTATTTGTGTCTAACAGTTTCATGCGGTTATCATAGCCTAACTACATATCCCTGTGATTCATCCATCTGATTTCGCTTGAGTCGATACTGGAAGCCATGTGGTCACGTCAGACAATGATTTCGCAACGCGTGAACAACTACCATCACATTCTTATTGATTTATATTTCAATCAGGGGTCAAACGACGTCTTGTCAAATTTCGTCTTATCAAATATTATATTATTGCTCGTGTGAAATTGATTTAAGGAAAAACACAAGATCGTTCATGCAAGAGAGAAGCAGTCAACATTGTTCAAAAATGACAGCAAGACATCTTGATGTTCTTTACATCATAGCAGGTGGTACCAAAGGGTAGTAGTGTATCTTTGTTATGAATATCCCAATCTATCTAGTTATTATTATTACATCTTGCTCATCAGCACGAGGAGTGTCGTTTATAAAAAAAACGTTTGTTTTGTAGCTGAAATGTACAAAGTCACTTGAGGGCCGTATACAAGTGTCAGCTGGAATATAATACGCTATTCAGTAAAAAGAGTTTCTGGACAAAAATTATTGATAAAATTACCAATTCTCGAACTGTGAGCAAGAGCTATCATATCGAAAACGGGAGTTATCCAAATTCGATAGACAACAAAGGTTGAAGCCATGTGATTAACACAGTTCAATACCATGGTTCCATTAAAGCTCTTGTACATTACTTCTTTCTCATTTGAATTAAGTCGTTTTGTTTCTTCATTCGAATTTCATGGGTTGAGTTTCATGATACAAATTGCCCATGTTTCCTCCACGATTTTTCATTGTGGATAACCCTCATTTTCAATGTAGTAAGTACGGCCGTGTGGTCTCTTCGAACAGTGACGCAAACCATGTTAAATCGTACCGTTCGATTCTACCACTTGTCAGTTTAAATGACGCAAAAATTCTTTGTGAGCGACAGCTGAATGCTAAATGTAGAATTGAGGCTGATACTCATTGACTACTGACGACGTTCAATGCGGGGATGATTTTTAGTTGCAGTTTCCACGTCCTTAGTCAGAAAATCTGAAACTGTTGACGGTCAGACTTGACAATAGACATCCCGAAGATTTCAATCAACGTTGAGGAACAGTATTGAAGAAGCTGGTTCGGCAAAGCTATGCTAAGCTATCCGATATCAACATAGCAGGTTCATGACACTGTATGAGCATTCTCAACAGTTTACAATCATCCGTTCCTACAGCCTTTTGGGTAAATCGGATTTTTGGAGATGGGATGCGTTCTCTATCCCAAGTAGAACTCGCTATCTATATTTGCTACAGTTCGAAAGAGGACTTCTGCAATTTTTGTTTCGTTGAGAATGACTATGCCGTCTGCAAATTACCTGTGGTTTTGCTCACTTAAATTTTTATATATATTTTTTTGGCCATTGCACATGTACAGATTGCGAAAGCGGGTACTACGGTCGAGAATGTCTCAACGAATGCGACTGCCCGTTCTGTGACCCGGCGACAGGAACTTGTCTTCCCGAGACTATCACTGCGTCAGCAACTACATCGCCCCTCATTACGTGTGAAGAACTTACACCGAGAGTAACAGAACTCTCGTCACCAGAAACATTGTATATAGCAAAGCGGAGAATAAAACTGTACTGCGAAATGGCTTTCCCACAAAATAGCATGGATTTAGAAAGAGAGATATCCTGGTTTCGAGAGAACATACAGCTGAATGAATCGGACAACAGACGCCGACTCTTGGTGGAGCCGGGAGGAATCAAGGGAGATCGACTGATAGCTTCTTTGGAAATCTTCAATGCCTCTTTATGTGACAGTGGTATTTATACTTGTCGAGGAAATCTTGGTCCCTGTGAACAACATAGAAATACCACTCTTCAATGTCCACCATACAGGTTAACAGGTGAGAGTCAATGTGAAAGGTTCGGTGTCTGTGTCAGTACCGGTTGTATGTGGATGCAATATAGACTGGTTGCCTCCATTGTATATCCTGTGTTAGGGTTCAATAAAATGGAGTTATATAGAAACAAGAGTACATATAACGGGATATCTTCCTGTGTTAGGGGTCAATAGGATGGAGTTATATAGAAACAAGAGTACATATAACGGGATATTCTCTTGTGTTAGAGGTCAATAGAATGGAGTTATATAGAAACAAGAGTACATATAACGGGATATCTTCCTGTCTTAGAGGTCAATAGGATGGAGTTATATAGAAACAAGAGTACATATAACGGGATATCTTCCTGTGCTAGAGGTCAATAGAATGGAGTTATATAGAAACAAGAGTTTAACGGTATATCTTCCTGTGTTAGAGGTCAATACAATGGAGTTATATAGAAACAAGAGTACATATAACGGGATATCTTCCTGTGTTAGAGAGGTCAATACAATGGAGTTATATAGAAACAAGAGTTTAACGGTATATCTTCCTGTGTTAGAGGTCAATACAATGGAGTTATATAGAAACAAGAGTACATATAACGGGATATCTTCCTGTGCTAGAGGTCAATAGAATGGAGTTATATAGAAACAAGAGTTTAACGGTATATCTTCCTGTGTTAGAGGTCAATACAATGGAGTTATATAGAAACAAGAGTTTAACGGTATATCTTCCTGTGTTAGAGGTCAATACAATGGAGTTACATAGAAACGAGAGTACATAAAACGGAATATCTTCCTGTGTTGGAGGTCAATAGAATGGAGTTTTATAGAAACAAGAGTACATATAACGGGATATCTTCTTGTGTTAGAGGTCAATACAATGGAGTTATATAGAAACAGCAGTACATACAACGGGATATCTTTCTGTGTTAGAGGTCAATAGAATGGAGTTATATAGAAACAAGAGTACATATAACGGGATATCTTCCTGTGTTAGGGGTCAATAAGATGGAGTTATATAGAAACAAGAGTACATATAACGGGATATCCTCTTGTGTTAGAGGTCAATAGAATGGAGTTATATAGAAACAAGAGTACATATAACGGGATATCTTCCTGTCTTAGAGGTCAATAGGATGGAGTTATATAGAAACAAGAGTACATATAACGGGATATCTTCCTGTGCTAGAGGTCAATAGAATGGAGTTATATAGAAACAAGAGTACATATAACAGGATATCTTCCTGTGTTAGAGGGGTCAATAGAATGGAGTTATATGGAAACAAGAGTACATATAACGGTATATCTTCCTGTGTTAGAGGTCAATACAATGGAGTTATATAGAAACAAGAGTACATATAACGGGATATCTTCCTGTGTTAGAGAGGTCAATACAATGGAGTTATATAGAAACAAGAGTTTAACGGTATATCTTCCTGTGTTAGAGGTCAATACAATGGAATTATATAGAAACAAGAGTTTAACGGTATATCTTCCTGTGTTAGAGGTCAATACAATGGAGTTACATAGAAACGAGAGTACATAAAACGGAATATCTTCCTGTGTTGGAGGTCAATAGAATGGAGTTATATAGAAACAAGAGTACATATAACGGATACCTTCCTGTGTTAGAGGTCAATACAATGGAGTTATATAGAAACAGCAGTACATACAACGGGATATCTTTCTGTGTTAGAGGTCAATAGAATGGAGTTATATAGAAACAAGAGTACATGTAACGGGATATCTTCCTGTGTTAGGGGTCAATAGGATGGAGTTATATAGAAACAAGAGTACATATAACGGGATATCCTCTTGTGTTAGAGGTCAATAGAATGGAGTTATATAGAAACAAGAGTACATATAACGGGATATCTTCCTGTCTTAGAGGTCAATAGGATGGAGTTATATAGAAACAAGAGTACATATAACGGGATATCTTCCTGTGCTAGAGGTCAATAGAATGGAGTTATATAGAAACAAGAGTACATATAACGGGATATCTTCCTGTGTTAGAGGTCAATACAATGGAGTTATATAGAAACAGCAGTACATACAACGGGATATCTTTCTGTGTTAGGGGTCAATAGGATGGAGTTATATAGAAACAAGAGTACATATAACAGGATATCTTCCTGTGTTAGAGGGGTCAATAGAATGGAGTTATATGGAAACAAGAGTACATATAACGGGATATCTTCCTGTGTTAGAGGTCAATAGAATGGAGTTATATAGAAACAAGAGTACATATAACGGGATATCTTCCTGCGTTAGAGGTCGATAGAATGGAGTTATATAGAAACACCAGTACATATAAAGTTCCTGATTGGCCAATTCAAATTTTCAAAAAAAATCGGAAATTTCATTGGCCTGTGGAGAAGATCGGTAGGTTAATTTGTTTGAATGTACAATATTTGCCTGCTTCCCTTTTTCTTAACAACGATTCTAGATATTCTTGTTCTGTATCGGGGCATTCATGTATATGTACACCTGCATGAATGTTGAAATTGAAATGTTTGCTTGTCTTGAAGGTTTTTCCAAGTGTTGTCCATCTCGTAACTTGGGGAATTGGAGTGATATGGCGAGTGATATTGGAGAGGATGATAACATGCCTACAGTGCACATCGCCATCAACGTTATTCTAGCTTGTTTGATGCTCCTCATGGCTGTTGGTCTGCCTTTACTACTCTATAAGAAATGGTGGACACTTCGTATATGGCTTAAATATAGATTCGGAAGCACTGAAGATGATGGTTCGTATATACGTATACCATATATATGCCGTTTGAACCTGCAATTGTTACATATTCATACCACGGAAAAAGTGCACTTGGAGTCTTTCCTACAAACATCCTCGACTCTAAGTATGATGCTAGTCTGTATATGTGTTTGAAAAGTAAACTGCCATCACAAGCCCCAAGCCGACGGTGGGCGTTCTCGTGCCATCATATTGTATACCTCCTACTCTTAGATATACCCTCTGAATGCATTGAGGTGAGCTGTTTGTGGGGTGGCGTGCCTCATTTGCATATGACGGAACTAGTGCTTCACAATTGCGACCGAGAATGTACATTTTCAACCTTTCGAAAACCTTTCGGCCATATTTTCTCATGTCTGATGATCGTCAGCGTATATGTAAGGTCGGTCAAATCGTATAAGACTGAGATATTGTGTCTCATACTGGTACATACCCGGTATGTGGTAGAACCTTTTCGGTAATTCTTGTGGTTGTTTTCTTCCATCAGCTGATAGTCCTAACACATCTCATCACAAGTTTCTCCATCATCTTGAAATCAAAACACCACGGTTGTCTCCTTCTGAAAATTGTCCTGAAGACCATATCTTATTTACTTTTCAGATGGTTTCTTGTACGACGTGTATCTCTCCTTCAACACAGACGATACCGAACTCCTACGCTTTGTGCTAAGCCAATTCCGACAATGTTTAGAAAATAAAGGATACACAGTTTTTATATTTCCACTGGATTCTCTTCCTGGTGCAAGTAAGTATGAATACAGATCATTTAATGAATGTTTGTATTGTGAGGTCGAAGAGAATCAAAGTCACTTTTTAAATATTTCCATATCTTACGATTTTGGAAATAAGTGCTTTGTCGACTAAGTACATATTGACGTTAATAGTTCTTCATAGAAGAATTGTATGTGGTTAGAATGGCGGACAAGAATGTCTGAATATCCTTATGTGAAGCGTCCGAACCCTAGTAACCGCCTTCCAAAATTAACAAAAGAATTAAAAAAAATATTTGTTTGCTAAAGCAATTGGCCTTTCAAGATGAGTTTTTGAACAAAACGTCAAGCGAGTACCCACTTACCACTGAATCGACGACCGCTACATACACACGTGCTTATCTACCATTTTTTGGTCGAATGATTCACTTCAGTTACTATTAAACAGAGAATATTGAACATTCGGTAGATTTGTATTTGCATGTATTGGTTATTTACCCCGACATTAAGAGTCTAGCGATTATAAATTGATGTAAACAAGTTTTCATGCACCTTTAGGTTTGCATTTTACGCGCCTTCTCTGTTCAGAATTCTTGACCAGCTTCCTCGATGATTGAACGAATACTTCACATAGATAGTGGATAATCTGTCTAGTAAAGTACGAAATTTTTAAAAACTTTTTCCAATTGAGTGGAGAATTTCGTTACTGAAAACAATAGCAATGCTCTAACTGTTCTGATGTTTGTTGTTGTTAATGTTTAATCCCTTCCGGATTCTTTATTTTCACGATATTCCAAATTCTAAAGTTGTTTTCCATTAGCGGAATATGGAACATTTATGCAATATTTTCTTGTCTATTACCTATGGCCTTTAGTTTTCACGCAGATATACGACAAATGTATGTCTGTATACATTTTTCTGCTAATCATTACTCGGATTTCGTTCATTAACATAATAACAAAATCAGATTTGTCTAATTATTTTAAGGGTAGTCCAAAAACTTCATAGATAACCCAGGTAATCGATTTCGTAACTGTCAGAATCAATTTTAGATCTGTCTTACTCTTTTTAGTAGCAGATTTGTTATCAGTCACTTTGTTGAGAATTGTGTTTTGTTATTGTTTATAGTATCGGTCCGATCGCTGGTTATCAAAAACAACAAAGTTACTCATTTTCGTACTTGACAGATAATGAATAGGCGGATACATAATACATAGTTGTATGTTTGATGGACTTGATTTATCAGATTTATTCTTTTATTATATGGTACATGTATTTGACCTAAAGTGATAAAGTTACAACGCTGCACGTACAGGAGGGCCACATAAGCGTGTCTCACATTATTGGTTTCTACCACGTACATGTAAGTTCCGCCATAATAGTTCGGGTTATATCATTGATATATACATGACATGTATATTTCATGTCCGCTCTTCAATGCACAGATACTTCAGTAAATTGCTTTCTTTTTGTTTTAGCCCAATCCGAAAACATCGTAGAGGCAATGGAGCAGAGTCGGAGAGTGGTGATTTTATTCAGTAACCTCTATCGCTCGAGCGAGTGGTGCAGGTTCGAATTTCTCACAGCCCAGAGACTCTTCATGAAGAACAGGCTGAGAATCGTGCCGATTCTTTATGGGGACAACATCAAGGACATTTTAAAAGACAAAGACTTTTCTACAGTCTTGAGTAGTATTCCTTTTATCAAACTTACCTCGTCTACCAACAGCTTAACAAAATCTGTCGAAGTTGCGATAACAATGCGCATGCCCAAACAATGTGGTAAACGGAAAAGAATTAAGCCATATTCAGTATATCAAAATAGCTGAGGGGTGAAGATGTCCTCTACAATTCAAGCTATTTTACTCTAATTTACTCTAACTGTTTCATTATACGCGATCATTTTCAGTACGAGAATAGAGGATATTTAATGACAGCTGATATTGATCTATAACATTTCTAGGCAGCACAGATCTGTTTTCGTAAGATGAGCAGTGCTATTGCGTACGGGTATGATAATAGCATCAGTATGACCTTGTCTCCCGACTAATGCACAACTTGGCGTCTGACAGTAAGAGTGAATATTAACATAAAGTGTTAACGTCAAATTATTAATATAAGGACAATCCCTTTGGGGATTAAATCTGGATATTTGATGACACTTTATGGTGTTATTTTAGAAAATCTTACACTTGAATTTAATTCAGGATTCAAGGTCAACGCCTTAGGCAAGGAATGTATGTGTTTGAACGCTTTATTCCTAGCGTTACCCTGTAAAAATAGTTGATAATAAGCTTCGTGCCATCACGAGCGTACCAGGTACCTTATCGATTGGTTGAAGCGGGTGATACAGTTAAAACGCAAAGCATGATCACTCTGTGCGGTGTAATGTATCTGGTGTATACTGGGCCAGAGATATCCCCATATGCAGTTGAATAATCTTATTTTCACTTGTGCACAAACAAATTCACGAACGCCAAGGACACACTTGATAATTACTCGATCTACTATCAGACAATATACGATCTAATCGTGATGGTATGTTGCAGTAATGCTTGTGATTGTTCCCATGAATGTATACTACATTTTAATAAAATGAAAATATTCAAAGAACATGTTCAATGGTATACGCAATACTAGTCATTTCACAATACAATTGTCAGATCCGAGATTAAGTAGACAGTTGTAGCAAAAGCGGATTTGGGCACCTAATTAGGGGCAGACCACTCTTGTTTGACCGTTTTGCGGTGGGTTAGTGACGGGCCATTGGGTGCTTCTGAGTCAGAACTCCTGAACTAGTTCACCATGGCGTTGAAGCGTTATACAAGCCGTTGACGGGCGTTACTGTCCATGAAAGCAAGCGTATCCCAAAGAGGTGCACAGTCGACCAGGGAGATAACTCTTTTGGCTCATTCTTCAGCTGTTTCCCCTTATTTGAACATTTCTGACCAAAGGTGCACCAGGGTACTGGTGACGCCATCTGGTGAGAGCACATGAATGCGATGACGCCCCATCGATGGTGATGACGGCACTTTCGTCAAGGTTCAAGGGCCAATGGTCAAAACATGTGCGTGTGATTGGTAGGTTGACAATGCGTTAAGGCGTTATGTTAGGGTAGGGCGTCAAGGCGTTATTGTAAAATTCCACAAAGGTATTAGGGCAAATATACTGGCTTCCTGCTTTCTCTACTACAAGGGTGGCAACTGGACTTTAAATACGCTTTCTCTACTACTGATGACGTCACATTAGTCTACTCCACACGATACAATAGCGGCCCATTAGAAGCAAGGATGGTGCACCTCTACCCCAAAGCTCCCACCTCAAATTTCCGCTTTCTATACTACTCCACAGCTGTGCATGCGCAGAATAACGCCATTTTCACTACACACCAGTCCAGTCGGATGCTCCTCCACGAGTGCTCCAATATGACACATACATCTAACGGACAAGAGCGAACATGGTCGAAGGTTGCCGCAACAGCAAATGGGGACTTCTGGTTGTACAATAGCAGTCAGAGATTGGTACGGACGGCTTCTGATTGAACAATACAAGAGCATACGAGAATTGTAAACATACCCAACCCGGCTTGCTCAGCGAGGGTATGACGGAACATTGGAGACAACAAACTATATGAAAACTTTTGAACGTGTTGGTCTTTCTTTCTCTCATCTGTCTGCATGATGGCGTTAAGGTGTTGAGACGGGCGTTAAGATAGGGCGTTCAGATAGGCGTTAAGATAAGGCGTTAAGATAGGGTGTTAATACGTTGCTGTAAAGGTTTCCACAAAAGTCATAGGGCAAATATACTGGCTTTCCGCTTTCTCTCCTAGGCAACTGAACCTTAAATACGCTTTCTCTACTACTGATGACGTCACATTAATCTACCCCACGCGGTTCAATAGCGGTCTATTAGGAGGAAGGATAGTCCAAATACGTCCATGTATTCACGAAAATACTATCTTTCTATACTACTCCCTGATCTTGTTCGTTCTGGTTTTTTGTTCGTAAAGTCAGTATGCATTTTTTGTACTATAAAATCCGTTTAATGACACCAAGCCATGTAAGCTATATAGCAGGTACCATCACGCGCTAGTATTATGACTTCCTTTTAGCTGATACATTGTTACGCTAATATTATGACGTCACCGGCACTCGCTGAATATTGGTAAACAGTGCAAGTGGTGGATCAATTTAACACACATACTTTGTACTGCACAAGAAAAATGTTTTCCTGTACTGTACTGTACTGTACAGTCTGTGTTTCCAGATTTTAGTGACTGCCGGTGTGGCGGATAATAATGTCTTAGTGATTAGTGTCCCTTTTCTATAGCAACTAGGACGGACACTTATCTCCAATGTGGAGAAAAATGCCCTAGCTGGGTTAAAAGATAAGAGCCGGACACTCCTAGCCCCTGGAAATTCTTAGCCTTTACACAGGCATGTTTCAAGTCCAAGAATTTCATGCACCCCATATGCAGATGGCGCTATGGCGCCATTGTTACCGATGTTATGGAAACGTAAAGTACATGCACGAACGAGTATGTGTTTACCTTTTACGAGAGATTGTATCATGCTGTTATATCTCCCTAGTATAATCGGTGGCGTGTCCTCCTCCTCCTCCTACTCCTCCTCCTCCTGCTCCGCTTTACTCATTATACTATTAAAGAAGCCGACCAGGGAGGCAAGAGACATGTGGGTTTCACTTCTTAATCCGTGGCGTGTCCTCCTCCTCCTCCTCCTACTTCATGAGATTCCTTGGTCACCCTACAGTAGAATGGGTCGACTACGCATGCGTGATGAGTAGTATAGAAAGAGACATTTTTGGGTCTAGGTGGGCCACTATGGGTCCGATTGAGTCGTATGAGGTATCGCTGTGAAGCACGCGTAAGGGATCATCCACCGGGCTGGATGTGACGTGGAACTGACGTCATTCTGCGCATGCGCAGTAGACAAAGATTATGGAAATAGACGTTTTGGGGTCTAGGTGGGCCACTATTGGCCCGATGGAGTCGAGTGAGGTATCAATGTAAAGCAGTCGTGATGGAGCTTCCGCCTGGACTAGTGTGTGGTCCGTGTTCAACATTCTGCACATGCGCAAACAGGGAATTTTGGGAAACGGGCATTGGAAGGAACGTTTTGGGACCGAGGTGGCCACTAGTCGTCTGATTGGGTCGAGTGAGGTATCGCTGTGAAGCATACGTGAGGGAGCATCCGACTGGATGTGTGGTAGGAATATCGTCATTCTGCGCATGCGCAGGCAGGCAATTGTGGGGAAAGGGTATGGAAATAGACATTTTCGGGCCTACATGGGCCAATATTGGTCCGATGGTGTCGTATGAAGTCTTATTGTGAACCTCTCGTGGAGGGGCATCCGACTGGACTAATGTATCGTCCGTTTTTATTATTCTGCGCATGCGCAGTCTGGCTGTAGTATAGAAAACAGGTATTTTGTGGAGGGGTGTGTTTGGGGTAGAGATGGACCACTATGTGTCCGAATGGGTGGTGAGAGGTGTCAAAGTGAAGCTTTTGTAGGATAGAGTCAGAATAGCGTTTTTTCTATTGCAAGTCGCTTCAATCTGCGCATGCGCACTTGGGTGTAGTAAGTAAAGTGGTCATTTTGGGGGTGCGTGGTGGTGTGTTTGGAGTAGAGATGGACCACTATTGGCCCGAATGTGTCGTGGGAAGTGTCATTTTGTAGCTCCCGGTGCGTAGACCCCGATTTGAAGGGCTGTCCACAGCATCTTTGACATCATCGGTGACATCATCAGTACGAGTAGTAGCGAAACTGGGCATTTTGGGGAAGTGAAGGAAGGTATTTGGTGTGGAGATGGACAATCCTTGGTCCGAATGCGTCGTGTTGGGTCTCATCTTGTAGTTCTCATGGTGCAGACCCCTATTTGAGGCATGTTCACGTCATCTGTGACGTCTATAGTGACGTCATTAGTAGGAGTAGTAGCGAAAGTGGGCATTTTGGGAAGTGAAAGAAGGTTTTTGGTGTAGAGATGGACCATCCTTGGTCCGAATGCGTCCTGTGGGGTGTCATCTTGTAGCCTACGGGATGTAGACCACGATTCGAGGGATGTCCACGGCAGCTGCGACGTCATTGGTGACGTCATCAGTACGAGGAGTAGAGAAAGTGGGCATTTTGGAGCAGTGAAGGAAGGTATTTGGTGTAGAGATGGACCATCCTTGGTCCGAATACGTTCTGCACATGTCCATGTACATGTACTTTGTGCATGTTCATTTACATATACTCTGCGCATGTCCATGTGTTCTTTCCATTTCCCTGTACATGTTCTATGTGCCTACACATGTACCATGTGCCTAATCGGGCTATATATTTCATCCAAGTATAGCGGATAGCGGTTGTCGTGAATAACAACACGTTCAGCAATGTTGATACAGTTTATTATCCCCAATGTTACATCATACCCAGGCTGGGGGAGCCGCCCTGGGTATGCTTAGTATGTTCACAGCAAAACAAATTAAAATATCAAACACCATGTTTTTATTATTTAACGCACCTTCACATTAGGTACAAGTGTTTACTGAGCTCAAGTCAACGATCAGCACGTAGACATAGAGAGTATATACGGCATGTTATGCTATTCATCAGTGCACGGGTGATGCATTCAGCCGAGAGGGCTGACCAGTTTAGCCACGAAAAAAATAACATTGGTGACCCTCTCCATTGCCCACTTGATGTTGGGGCGTTGACGTTGTGTCCATTCCAAGGGATCCACGGTGTCCAGTTTCTCCAGCATCGTCTCTAGCGACGCCCGGTTAATGATGGTGAACGGTTGGTCAAACACATGGCTGTTATTACTGGGATAATAATACCGTAACTGATCCGTCTCTTTGTGGCGTAAGATGTACCCGAAAGCGACATTCAATTTGAAGGCCGTAGCTTGGTCATTGAAGATGGCTTCCACGAAGCTGCGTAGACGGGCGAGGTCGGTCAGTCGGAAATTGTAGATATCTTGAATAGGGCGATGACGGTGGAAACAGTGCTGTATCATGGTCCAATGGCGCCGATAGATGTCACTCACTGGATGGGCGTCCTGTAACAGATCGCTAGGAGCATCCACTGCATCTTCCAAAAAATGTTCGATGTTGTCAGGCGTATGACTAGGAACAGTAATGCTAGGGCCTGACTGGATATCTAGGCTTTTCTGAACTGTGGATATAAGCGAGCTCTCCGTTATCGCATCACCAGTGGCATTCGTCTCTCCGGGCTCGTCTTCACTGGATCTTACCCTCCTGGGTGCCTCTTTAAAGAAAAATTGTCGCCCAAACCGTAGGGACGAGGTATGAATTAAACGTTGGTGCTTTCTTAACTGACTGGGTCGTTTGAAGAGTTGACCACAATCGTTACACTGTTCCGTCGCGCCCTCGTGGAATGAGCCTTCGTGGCGCAGTAAATGATCCTCCCGATTGAATGACCGTGCGCAGGTTATACAAGTATACCGTGCATCGTTGTGGGTGAAGGCCTCGTGGCGTCATAAATTATCTAGACGAGTAAACTGCTTCTGGCAAGTTGTGTAAGTGAACATCTTGGTGGTTGACAGTGTCTGAAGAAACGGCCAAGCCGCTTCCCTTTTATAGCACTCTAGCTGGTGATCTATTTTTAGCACACTCAGTTCAACTACTCCCAAGTCGACGACCGAGATGTACTGGTGTACGACTGAGCCGCATTACGCGCGTGTGTGTGTGTGTGTGTGTGTGTGTGCTGTGGATTTTGCATCCGGGATCTTGTCAAAATCCGGGTTTCCAAGTGTTTTCTTCCCGTCGTTCCTCCGTCTTCCATCCGGGTACTATGGTTTTACATCTGGGTCCTCACCTTACATCCGGGTTTTGGACACCTGTTGACCTCAATAATTTGCATATGACCTACGTGAGGTCACTTCCGCTTCTGTTCACGTGACCGGAACTGACCTTTGGCCCCTGCGCGCAACTTTTATTCGGTATTGTTTTGTCAGCGCGCAGGGGCCAAAGGTCAGTTCCGGTCACGTGAACGGAAGCGGAAGTGACCTCACGTAGGTGACCTCACATATGCAAATTATTGAGGTCAACAGGTGTCCAAAACCCGGATGTAAGATGAGGACCCGGATGTAAAACCACAGTACCCGGATGGAAGACGAAGGAACGTCGGGAAAAAAACACTTGGAAACCCGGATGTTGACAAGATCCCGGATGTAAAATCCACAGCCCACACATACACACACACATACACACGCGCGCGTAATGCGGCTCAGTCGTACACCAGTACACCAGTCTTGGTCCTCGACTTGGGGTAATTCAACTGAGCGTGCTAAAAATAGATCACCAGCTAGCGTGCTATAAAAGGGAAGCGGCCTGACCGTTTCATCAGACACTCTGTCAACCACCAAGATGTTCACTTGTACTACGTGCGCGAAATCATTCACTCGTTTGCACGACTTGCGCCGCCATGAGGCTACCAAGCACGAATGAACCACCCGGTATAGCTGTACGATATGTGCACTGTCGTTTCAGCGCCCGGATCATCTACAGCGCCGCACACGTGCACGCCATGGAGTACCCAAGCGTCCATGCGAAGAATGTGGTCGGCCCGGGGCTAGGGCCGTATGAACCCATGTACTTCAAGATCCTCATGGTACTCATATGAACAGTCACAATCAAAGCGTGACTGAGATACATCTTTAGATGACGACTCTATAACGAATATTATGGATTAAGAATACTGATCAGCGATACGGATTTGATATTTTTGAAACATCATGATGTCTTGCCGGCATCATTGAAAACTGTTGACCGCTTCTCTCTTGCAGGAAACAAGCCTATGTTTATGTATACTATGATTGTCTTTTTGAATTTGGTGCTAATACTGTTGTGTGGAAAATGGAATAGATCTTTGGATTATGGACGCGGATATTCTCTAATGGACGACGGCTGGATTATGAATGACGGACTAGACGCTTGTAATTTTAAACTGCCCAGTCAGTTGCTGCGACACCAACGCACACGACACCCTGTTCCGCAGCCACGTTTGCAGGTAGAAGAGCCCATAGGCAGCAGTATCGATAAAGCAGGAACTTCCACCCATCGCAAGAGGGCTGATGATGATGTCTTCCTAATTCAACAGTCAAATTCCGACGACAAGACCTTGGGCCAGATTTTATACGACGTGGAGGGCAAAGTACACTTCGTGGACGAACCCGTAAATGTTCCTAGCGATCTGTTACACGAAGACCATCCAGTGAGTGACATCTATCGGCGCCATTGGCCCATGATCCGGCACTGTTTCTACCGTCATCGCCCTATTCAAGATATCTACAATTTCCGACTGACCGACCTCGCCCGCCTACGCAGCTACGGGGAAGCCATCTTTAACGATCAAACTACGGCCTTCAAGTTGAATCTGGCGTTTGGTTATGTGCTGCAGCATAAGGACACAGACCAAGCCCGATATTTTTACCCGAACAGTAACATCCGGGTATTTGACCAACCGTTTATCATCATTAACCGGGCGTCGCTAGAGGCGATGCTGGAGAAACTGGACACCGTGGATCCCATGGAATGGGCCCAACAACAACGCCCAACACACAATGGGTCGTAGAGAGGGTGACCAATGTCACGTATTTCGTTACCAAGCTGACCGACCACCTCCATAGGCTGAATGCGTCACCCATGCACTGATGAATACCATAACATGCCGTATATACTCTATATGTCTACATGCTGAACGTTGCTGAACGCCAGGTGGTGGTGGTGAGAGGATAACGAAACGTGTATTACGCAATGTACCTGTTGTTGTTGATGTCTCTTGGTTGTGTTTATATTGAATGGGTCTGAACATATTGATGCGATGAGAAGAAGTTTTCGGATCGAGAGAACGTAATTCTACATTGTGCACGGATGGACACATACACAAACACACACACGCACATGAAAAATCCGGATGTAAGGTGAGGATACGAATGTAAAACCACAGTACCCGAATGGAAGACAGAGGAACGATGGGAAAACTCCACTGGGAAACCCGGATGTTGACAAGGTCCCAGATGCAAAATCCACTGCCCACACATACACACACACACACACACGCGCGCGCAATGCGGCTCAGTCGTACACCAGTACATCTCGGTCGTCGACTTGGGAGTAGTTGTGCTACTGAGTGTGCTAAAAATAGATCACTAGCTAGCGTGCTATAAAAGGGAAGCGGCCTGGCCGTTTCATCAGACACTGTCAACCACCAAGATGTTCAATTGCACAACTTGCCAGAAGCAGTTTACTCGTCTAGATAATTTACGACGCCATGAGGCCTCCACCCACAACGATGCACGATATACTTGTATAACCTGCGCACGGTCATTCAATCGGGAGGATCATTTACAGCGCCACGAAGGCTCATTCCATGAGAGCGTGACGGAGCAGTGTAACGATTGTGGTCAACTCTTCAAACGACCCAGTCAGTTAAGAAAGCACCAACGTTTGATTCATACCCCGTCTCTACGGTTTAGGCGACAACTTTCCTCCAAAGAGGGACCCAGGAGGGTAAGACCCAGTGAAGACGAGCCCGGAGAGACGAATGCCACTGGTGATGCGATAACGGAGAGCTCGCCTATACCCACAGTTAAGAAGAGCCTAGATATCCAGCCAGTCCCTAGCATTACTGTTCCTAGTCATACGCCTGACAACATCGGACATTTTTTGGAAGATGCAGTGGATGCTCCTAGCGATCTGTAACAGGACGCCCTTGCAGTGAGTGACATCTATCGGCACCATTGGACCATGATACGGCACTGTTTCCACCGCCATCGCCTTATTCAAGATATCTACAATTTCCGACTGACCGACCTCGCCCGTCTACGCAGCTATGTGGAAGCCATCTTCAATGACCAAGCTACGGCCTTCAAATTGAATGTCGCTTTCGGGTACATCTTACGCCACAAAGAGACGGATCAGTTACGGTATTATTATCCCAGTAATAACAGCCATGTGTTTGACCAACCGTTCACCATCATTAACCGGGCGTCGCTAGAGACGATGCTGGAGAAGCTGGACGCCGTGGATCCCTTGGAATGGACACAACGTCAACACCCCAACACCAAGTGGACAGTGGAGAGGGTCACCAATGTTACGTTCTTCGTGGCTAAACTGGTCAGCCCTCTCGGCTGAATGCGTCACCCGTGCACTGATGAATAGCATGACATGCCGTATATACTCTCTATCTTTTCATGCTGATCGTTGACCGGAGCTCAGCAAACACTTGTACCTAATGTTGCGGTGCGTTAAATAATAAAGCATGGTGTTTGATATTTCAATTTGTTTTGCTGTGAACATAACATACCCAGGGCGGCTCCCCCAGCCTGGGTATGATGTAACATTGGGGATAATAAACTGTATAAACATTGCTGAACTTGTTGTTATTCACGACAACCGCTATCCGATATACTTGGATGAAATATATACCCCGAATAGGCACATGGTACATGTGTAGGCACATAGTACATGTGCAGGGAAATGCAAAGAATACATGGACATGCACAGAGTATATGTACATGGACATGCGCAAAGTACATGTACATGGACATGCACAAAGTACATGTACATGGACATGTACAGAACGCATTCGGACCAAGGATGGTCCATCTCTACACCGTCCTTCACTGCTCCAAAATGCCCACTTTCGCTAATACGCGTACTGATGACGTCACCAATGACGTCACAGATGCTGTGGACATCCCTCGAATCGTGGTCTCCACCCCGAAGGCTACAAGCTGACACCCCACAGGACGCATTCGGACCAAGGATGGCCCATCTGTACACCAAATACCTTCTTTCACTTCCCCAAAATGCCCACTTTCGCTACTACTCCTACTGATGACGTCACTATAGACGTCACATATGACGTGAACATCCCTCAAATAGGGGTCTGCACCACGAGAACTACAAGACGACACCCAACACGATGCATTCGGACCAAGGATGGTCCATCTCCACACCAAATACCTTCCTTCTCTTCTACAAAATGCCCACTTTCGCTACTACCCGTACTGATGACGTCACAGATGACGTGCGGACAGCCATTCAAATCGGGGTCTACACCCCGCGAGCTAGAAAATGACACTTCCCACGACACATTCGGACCAATAGTGGTCCATCTCTACTCCAAACACACACACCCAACAAATGTCTGTTGTCCATACTACGGCCAGACTGCTCATGCGCAGAATAATGACAACGGACGATACATTAGATCAGTCGGATGCTCCTCCACGAGAGCTTCAAAATAAGACCTCGTACGACACCATTGGACGTATATTGGCCCATGTGGGCTCCAAAATGTCTATTTCCATACCCTTTTCCAACAATTCCGTGCTTGCGCATGCGCAGAATGACGATATTGCTGCCCTGCATCCAGTCGGGTGGTCCCTCACGTATGCTTCACAGCGATACCTGACTCGACCCATCCAGACCACTAGCGGCCCACCGCGATCACAACACGTTCCTTCCAATACCCGTTTCCCACGATTCCCTGTTTGCGCATGCGCACAATGTTGAACACGGGTCACACACTGGTCCAGGCGGATGCTCCTTTACGACTGCTTTACATTGATACCTCACTGGACTCCATCGGACCAATAGTGACCCACCTAGACCCCAAAACGTCTATTTCCATACACGTTGTCTACTGAGCATGCGCAGCATGACGTCAGTTCCACGTCACACCCATTCCGTCGGATGCTCCTTCACGAATGCTTCACATTGATACCCAATACGACCCTATCGGGTGATTAGGGCCCCTCTCGGCCTCAAAACGTTCCTTCCAATGTCCTTTTCCCACAATTCCCTGTTTGCGCATGCGCAGATTGTTGAAAACGGACCACACACTAGTCCAGTCGGATGCTCCCTCACGACTGCGTTACATTGATACCTCACCCGACTCCATCGGACCAATAGTGGCCCACCTAGACCCAAAATGTCTATTTCCATACACTTTGTCTACTGGGCATGCGCAGAATGACGCCAGTTCCACGTTATTCCCAGTAGATGCTCCGTACGAGTGCTTCACAGCGATACCTCATACGACTGAATCGGACCCATAGTGGTCCACCTAGACCCCAAAACGTCTATTTCCATACACTTTTCCCACAATTCCCTGTTAGCGCATGCGCAGAATGTTGAACACGGACTACTCACTAGTCCAGGCGGGTGCTCCCTCACGACTGCTTTACATTGATACCTCACTCGACTCCATCGGGCCAATAGTGGGTCACCTAGACCCCAAAACATCTACTTCCATAATCTTTGTCTACTGCGCATGCGTAGAATGACATCAGTTCCACGTCACACGCAGCCCGGTAGATGCTCCCTTACGAGTGCTTCACATTGATACCCCATACGACCCAATCGGACCCATAGTGGCTCACCTAGCTCCCAAAACGTCTAATTCCATACACTTTTCCCATAATTCCCTGTTTGCGCATGCGCAGAATGTTGAACACGGACCACACATTAGTCCAGGCGGATGGTCCTTCACGACTACTTTACATTGATACCTCATTCGACTCCATCGGTCCACCAGGGACCCACCTAGACCCCAAAACGTCTATTTCCATACAATTTGTCTACTGCGCATGCGCAGAATCACGTCAGTTCCACGTCTCACCTCATTGATACCTCATACGACCCAATCGGACCATTAGCGGGCCCTGAAGATTGCCGAACATTCCAGATGATTCTCACGAAAACGCGTATTTGGGAAAACTTTCTGTCCGCGGAAGCTTTTTCCCCGCGACCGCATCACCGCCAGACGTGATCGCATCACCGCGGAGGAATACGTGCCCCAAAGGTCACGTGACCTTTGCCGGAACTATAGTGCTCTTGTCCTCTCGGTCCCAGTGAGCTCCCCTTGACCTCCTCAAGTTTAAGTGCAAAAGATCAATTGGAGTCTATTTGCTTGCTCCTACTACTAACTTAGTTTGCTTTGGTGTTCGTTAATCCAGTATCAAGTTCATGCAAATACATCGAAAAGAGACAGTGAGAGAGAACCCCTTCGCCCCTTGCCTTACACGGTTAGATACATTAAAAAAGATAGAAAATGCAGATCTTCACTTAACAGTGGACTTTTGGATTTTGCATCATATACACACAATATTTACAATATACAAAGGTCAGTCTCTGCCAATTAACTTTTTCAACAACGTCCAATGATTGACTCTGTCAAACGCTTTAGTTGCGTCCATAAAACAAACATAAACTGCATGGACTACCATTAGTACGGTAAAAATTTACAATTTTCTTAACAACAAATATACATTGATTCGTTGATCTACCAGACCTAAATCCAAACTGGGAACCAGATGTGTATATCATATGTATGTTTCACAAACAGTTAAATTTATTCGCTCAAGGATCTTGGACACAACCGTGGATTGCAATAGATCTGTAGTTGTCTGATTGTGTAATGTCGCTGGACTTATTCTTTACAATCGGAATAATAGAAACATACGTCAGCTCATCAGGCAAACTGCCGGGTCGTAACATGATATTACTACATACAAATCAGTGAACACATAATTTATCGGAAGAACACTTCAAGTGTTCAGCAGTAAGTCCATCAATATCAACGGATTCACCAAGTTACATATCATGAATAATATATTGTGGCAAGGTACCCATACACCAAATTTGGAAAGAATTTTCAAAAGATATTGTCTGTAAACACTATTATCCGGCTGGACTAATGTATCGTCTGTTTTCATCATTCTGCACATGCGCAGTCTGGCCGTAGTATAGAAGGCAGTCATTTTGGGGTTCGCGGAGGTCCGTTGAGTGATTGAGGGGCTATCCCCGGTCCAAATTGACCGTGTTGGGTATTACTGTGGAACTCTCGTGGGTCAGACTAGCGTGTTTTCATTGGAAGTCGCGCCAATCTGCGTATGCGCAATTGGGGTGTAGTAAGTAAAGTTGTCATTTTGGGGGGTGCGTCTGGGGATCTGTTGAGTGATTGAGGGGCCATTCTTGGTCCGAAGGCGTCGTGTGAGATGTCAAAATGAAGCTTTCGTG
>JAVTVY010000299.1:0-34838 GCA_036873755.1 Hanleya hanleyi | reverse complement strand
CAGTGCCTCGTAGATGTGCAGCGTTGAGTTTTTTCCGAGTTCCGGTATAATTTTTATCTCGCCTTACGAAGTAAAGGGGAGATATTGTGAGAGGGGGAAAGAGGATGTCGTCGTCGGTGTCGGTGTCCCCTGCCTGGAAATGAATGGGTTTTTGGTTTAGCAAGTTAAAAAAAAATCTACAAAAATTAGAAAAAATCTAACAAAAATGGGGGTACTACCCCTGGGGTGCTCTAATGTTAAAATCCCTATGAATGAGTTTTGCGTTTAGCTGAATTGCACATGTACATCTGTACTTGGAAAGTTTCTTGCAGTTGTCAGCTGTCATTGGATGATTATGAAACTTGGTATACATGTTTCTTATGATTAGAGGATGTACCTGTCCTATTTTTGAGAAGAAATATTAATTTTTCTCCAAATTATGACAAATGAATAGTTTTCTGTTTAGGTAAATTGTACATGTAGGCCTCTACATGTATACATATACATGTACATGGTAAGTTTGCTCCAGTTGTCAGCTGTCATTGGATGATTATGAAACTTGGTACACATGTTTCTTATGATTAGAGGATGTACCTGTGCTATTTTTGACAAGAAATATTAATTTTTCTCCAAATTATGGCAAATGAAGAGTTTTCTGTTTAGGTAAATTGTACATACATGTATACATGTCCATGGTAATTAAGTTTGCTCCAGTTGTCAGCTGTCATTGGATGATTATGAAACTTGGTACACATGTTTCTTATGATAAGAGGATGTACCTGTGCTATTTTTGAGAAGAAATATTAATTTTTCTCCAAATTATAGCAAATGAATGAGTTTTCTGTTTAGGTAAATTGTACATGTAGGCCTCTACATGTATACATATACATGTACATGGCAAGTTTGCTCCAGTTGTCAGCTGTCATTGGATGATTATGAAACTTGGTACACATGTTTCTTATGATAAGAGGATGTACCTGTGCTATTTTTGAGAAGAAATATTAATTTTTCTTCAAATTATGGCAAATGAATGAGTTTTCTGTTTAGGTAAATTGTACATATACATGTACATGATAATTTTGCTGCAGTTGTCAGCTCTCATTGGATGATTACGAAACTTGGTACACATGTTTCTTATGATTGGAGGATTTACTTGTGCTATTTTTGAGATGAAATATTAATTTTTCTTCACCTTATGGCAAATGATTGAGTTTTGCGTTTAGCTGAAGTGCACATGTACATCTGTACACCACAGTTTGCTGTAGTTGTCAGCTGTCATCGAATGGTTATGAAACTTGGTACACATGTTTCTTATGATTAGAAGATGTACCTGTGATATTTAGGAGATGAAATATTAATATTTGTTCAAATTTTGAGGGTTTTGTCTTAATATGCCAATAATAATGTACATGTATATACATGTACACCTGTACATGGAAAGTTTTCTGAAGCTGTCAGCTTTCATTGGATGAGTTTGACACTTGCTACCCAAGTTCAATGTGATTCAAAGATGTGCATGTGCTATTTAAGAAATATGACATTAAATATGAAATTTTTTCCTAATTATTGCAGTTTAGACTTTGTATCTTTCCATTGATAAGGTTTTTGTTGGGCAAAAATTTACAGGTAGATCTGTACATGGAAAGTTTGTTGAACCTTTCGTGGGATGATTATAAAACTTGGTGGATATGTTTCATGTTTTCCTAGGTCACAGCTCTCCCACAGTAAGCCCACACGGGACTGACCTATCCAGCAGTAATCCCAAATGGCATTGGCCTATCCAGCAGTATTGCCATATGGGACTGACCTTTCCAGCTGTAATCCCAGACCGAACTGGTCTATCCAGCAGTAATCCCATTTGGGACTGGCCTATTCATCAGTAATCTCACACAGGATTGACCTATCCAGCAGTAATCCCAATGGCACTGGCCTATCCAGCAGTAATGCCACATGGGACTGACCTATCCAGCAGTAATCCCAGACCGGACTGGCCTATCCTGCAGTAATGCCACATGGGACTGGCCTATCCAGCAGTAATTCCACACGGGACTGGCTTATGCAGCAGTAATCTCTCATGGGACTGACCTATCCAGATGTAATATGACACTGGATTGCAATTTGCAGCAGTAATCCCACATGGCACTGACCTATCCAGCCATAATTTTACATGGGACTGACCTATTCCGCTGTAATCCCACACAGGTTTAGCCTATCCAGCAGTAATCCCACACGGGACTGGCCTCCTCAGCCATAATTCCACACAGGATTGCCGTATGCAGCAGTAATCTCACACGGGACTGCCTATGCAGCAGTAATCCCACACGGGACTGTCATATCCAGCATTAATCGCATACGAGACTCACCTATCCAGCAGTAATTTCAGACAGGACTGGCCTATCCAGCAGTAATCCCACTTGGGACTGGACTATCCAGCATTAATCCCACAGGGGACTATCCATCAGTAATAACATGGGACTGGTCCACCCAGCAGTAATCCTACACCGGACTGGCCTATCCAGCAGTAATCTCGCATGGGACTGAACTATCCAGCAGTAATCTCACACTGGACTGCCCTATGTACCAGTAATCCAACGGCACTGACCTATCCATCCTACATGGGATTAACTTTTGCCAGTAATCCCACATGGGACAGATGTTATTGTCTGTACCAGATAGTCTATTCCAGACATTATTGTCTGTACCACATCACCTATTCCAGACCTTATTGTTTGCTCTACATGTATGCTTTCAATACTGCTGCACCTTTGGCGGACGACCCCGAAAGGCGAGATGTTGGGGTTCTCAGAACGCTTGTTAAGAGTTATGGCCCTTTTTCTGAAATCACTTTGAATGGGACTTGTCCGGGCTGGATCTTGGTTAATATTGTATGGACAAGTATGAAATTTGCATGATATGTGGTCAGTGCCCCACAGTTATGCAGCGTAAAGTTTCACCACGTTTCGCTTATATTTTCAAGAGTTATGGCCCTTTGTTCCTGAATTCTCCGTGAATTGGGACTTGTCCGGGCTGGATCTCGGTTAATATTGTATGGACAATTATGAAATTTGCAGGATATGTTGTCAGTGCCCTGTAGTTGTGCAGCGTGAAGTTTCTCCACCACGTTTCCCATATATTTTCAAGAGTTATGGCCCTTTTTTCTTCAAATTTTTGTAAATTGCGACTTGTCCGGGCTGGATCTCGGTTAATATTTTATGGACAATTATGAAATTTGCAGGATATGTGGTCAGTGCCCTGTAGTTGTGCAGCGTGAAGTTTCTCTAAATTTCGCGTATATTTTCAAGAGTTATGGCCCTTTTTTCTTCAAATCTTTGTGAATTGAGACTTGTAGGGCTGGATCTCGGTTAATATTGTATGGACAAGTATGAAATTTGCATGATATGTGGTCAGTGACCCATTGGTATGCAGCGTGAAGTTTCTGCTTTTGGTTATATTTTCAAGAGTTATGGCCCTTTGCTAATCAAACCTAAGTGAATGGAATATAATTATTTGTCCATGCTGGATCTCAGTCCATGACCGATTTGGACCAGGAAAATGGCTATATTATATGTTATTCTACATTCCAAAGCAGACAACATAGGTCCTGAAGTATGAAATTGCCCCAAAAAGAGTGAATTGGGTGCAAAAGTCAAAGTTCACTGATTACTTCATAATTTCACCACAATATACTCCCAAGGAATGTAGGTCTCATAACCAGGTCACATTTTCGGATTTGGCGAAAGCCCTGGTGACCATCTTGCATCGAAACACCGTATTATCACTTGTTGGCTGATACTTGGAATATGTATTGTGTGAGGTATGGCAAAAAAAGTGACTGAAACAGAATTTTTATAATTATCCAAATTAGGCCTCCACCAACCAATAAACAACAGAACAATGGCGGGGCAGTGTCGGATTAAAGCGGAAGGGGGGGGCATACAATTGAGCAATCTCTGATTGCTTCCTTCCTGTGGGTTTTTTTCATTGACGGGGAAATCAAGTTGGCGGAGAAAAAAAAGGACCATTTGGAAATCATATTTTTTTTCATAAAACCCGTTTTTTGGGGTCGACGGATCCGTAAACCAAGGAAAAAAATAAAATCTGGCCTTACATTTCTGTCTCTCTATTATACTGCATATACCCGATTTCTTCAATGTATAGGGTAAAACAGTGTAAAACTCATAGTTTATAAGTTTATATTCACATATGCATACATTACACAACCTTGTTGGCTTAGCAAAAATGTACATGGCAGACTTATTTTTTTTACCCCTCAGCCCATAGGGCTGTGGGGTCTTGTCGTTGCCATGTACGTACGTCCGTCCGTCCATCCGTCCGTCCGTCCTAGCGTCCGTCCGTCGACATGTTCTTGTCCGCTGAATATCTGCAGATCTATGAAGTCGGGCCTGACCAAACTTTGGTGAGAGCTTCCTGAATGTTGACTGATGAAATGATAAGATTTTCAGATGGCTATGATGATTTCGTGATTTTTTTTTTTTTTTTTTTTATTTATTGATGGCTCAGCTTTTGCACTGTTATCTATGCCCATCAACATGTTCTTGTCCGCTGAATATCTGCAGATCTATGAAGTCGGGCCTGACCAAACTTTGGTGAGAGCTTCCTGAATGTTGACTGATGAAATGATAAGATTTTCAGATGGCTATGATGATTTCGTGATTTTTAATTTTTTTTTTTTTATTTATTGATGGCTCGGCTTTTGCACTGTTATCTATGCCCATCAACATGTTCTTGTCCGCTGAATATCTGCAGATCTATCAAGTCGGGCCTGACAAAACTTTGGGGAGAGCTTCCTGAATGTTGACTGATGAAATGATTAGATTTTCAGATGGCTGTGATGATTTCATGATTTTTAAAAAAAAAATTGTATTATTTATTGATGGCTTATGTTTTGCACTGTTATCTATGCCCATCGGGAACCCTTGGTTGCATGTTTCAGTGTGAATTTTGAAGGTTCCCTGATACAAGAAAGCCTGGTCCATTCAAGATTCTCATTGAATGAAGGACAACATTTTTCTTTAATTTTGCTATTAAATCATTCTATTCCACATCATATGATTTATCCTAAAACTTTTGCAGGAACCATATTTGTGTTCACACATGGTACAACATAATGCTTCAATTTTTGTCACCAAACATGTTACTGTACCTTGGAAATAATTTAAAACGAGTGATTAGGAGAGCCCATTTTTAGCCTGACTCGGGGCAATTTTGAACCAGTTTGCATACCTGGAGCTTATTCCCGCCCCCCCCCCCAAATTAATGATAAGGGTGGGCCTGTTATCACACTTGTGCAATGCATAAATTGCCACTAACAGAGCTACACTTTCCTGCATGCTGTAATCCCAGCACACCACTCACGTGAAACCGAAGTCTGTTATATACGGTATCCAGGGATTTTTTGCAGGTTCTGATCCCAAACTCCCAGTTCCTTTTCATAATTCATTATTGAGGGTCCAATTTTTTAAAGTGAATTTCGGCGCAAAGAGCCTGTGATCAATCACAAAACAGAGGTTTATTAACATGAAATTCAATACCCAGCTATGCAATCGGATCGATATTGAGGCTCTCAGAAGCTTTTTCTAGGAGTATTTCCTTCAGAAATCCTTTCAAATTGAACAGCAACAACACTTTCGTTTTTTGGGGGCCCATATGTTTTCCGAAACTAAATTGACTCTAGATGCAGCCCTGATCCTACTTGACTAAAAAAAAAACAGGCTGAGGGGTCCACGCACCTTTTAGGTGCTTGCCTGCAATTCATGTTTACTTTTAAAGTTGCTAATGTCTTTTTACGGTTGGACAGACAATTTGACAGAGAAGTTGACTACTTTTTATGATGAAATCTGCCTTCATGAGATCCAACTTGTTCAGTGGTGTGCTAAAATATGGCTGGAATTGTTTTTTCACCCATCTGCATAATCCAATGTGGCTGTCTTGGCCTTCACTTCGGATTCGACCATTCTGAGCTTGTGACTGCAATAACTGAAGAATGATTTAACTGACATCAAACTTGACCGATATTAGACTCGGGCATATCATTCAGTAAAAAGAAACTAAGGCTGCGTTTGTCTGATTGACATCAAACCTGACAGTGGTTTGGTATGAGTGAGACGATGGCTGGAATTGTTCTTTCACACAGTTTACATTTCAGAACTAAACTATAACGTATTTTGAAACAACTCTATTTCTTCATCAAAGATAATGTATGCTCAATGCTGTCAATTACTATATCTTCAACTCTCAGATACTATAACAAATATACTCAACAAAATTTCCCATCATCCAATGTACAATTTTGAATACATCCTTTTGTGAACATTTTATGATGTCGTCTATGGTATCGACAGCAAGCTACATGAGCTGCTCAGGTTTTCGTTGTCCCCCAACGCCTGAAGGGCTACTATAGTATTGGGGTTTGTCTGTGCGTCCGACTTCATTTCTGGACAATAACTTCTCAAAAACTGAACAGATTCTTTTCAAATTTGGTATATGAGTAACTCGCCTCAAGATCTCACTTGGGATTGTTTTTACCCCTCAGCCTATTAGGCTGCGGGGTCTTGTCGTCAGCATGTATGTCAGGTTGTACGGTCGTCCAGTCGTCAACAATTCTTGTGACCGGCCTAGAAACCGTTGCTTCTAGAGACTTCAAATTTGGTATGCAGGATTGTTGGGTGGTCAACCACAAGCCTATTGAATCTGGACCCGATTGGTTAGAAACTTTGGCGACCATCTTTAATTTATGCGAAATCATCACAGCTAGCTTTCTCGTTACCAAGATATCTTTAGAAAGATTTACCCTAGGCACACCAAACTTGCCGTGCACATCCATATGCTCATGACCCAGAACCCTATTGAATCTGGACCCGATTGGGTGGAAACTTTAGTGCATCTTTAATTTATGCGAAACCATGAATCTTGTGTATCTCGGAAACCATTTCGCTGTTCAGTGTGAAACTTGGTATAGATTATCGATACATCAAGAAACTTTCAAGGAATGACCAAACAGTTTCCCTGATTGGGTAAAAGCCTTGGCGGCCATTTTTAATTGATGCAGAATCTTTAACTGTTACGCTGCTGACTTCTTCTTTATGGTGCACTGCAAAAGTTCCCATTTTTACGATGTATTACACGATTACACCCGGGTTTTATGAGCGAAAATATCATTCATAGATGTGTGCCAAGATTTGCCTCACGTAGCAGCTGGTCCATAATGGTTCGGTCAACGTTTATTTGATTTCATTTTATGCCGAAATATATAAAATTGTCAGCGTAAATAAAATTTATTGGAAGAGACTGCAGTATTTTTGGTATAATTGCGGTCGGAAATGGCGAATTATGAAGAATTACAGCGGAAAACCTTGGTTTTTCAGCTGCCTTTCTCCCGGGTCTTTTCCAGCTTTTCGTCCGCCATTTGTAGCGTGTGACGTCTCATTGGAAAGGGAATTCCTTATAGTTTCTGATTAGAGCCTTGAATTCGTCCGATGGCCAATCAAACAGACGATAACATCGAAAATAGGCAAGAGGTCTTTTCCCGTTTCTCTTGGTAACGCTACCAGACGATCGAGATATCGGTTCCTTGATTGGATAAGCGTGTCAGCGTAAAGTCTCGTGACCTAATATCGAAGCGATCATTGGCCAGAGACTTTCAACTGGGTCAAGCTGATCTAGAGAAGACGCCATTTTTTCTGTAATCGCCAAGAATTACGTGACGTTCAGGTCGACAGAAATGTAAAAATAAACTTCGTTGCGATGAGTTCATGGTAATCCGCACTATGGAAATATAAAATGAGCTTCTGTACTTCAACTATACCAAAGAATCATATATTTTGTAAGGGTTTTCTGTAAGTATTTTATATTTTCTGAGCGGCTTCTTGACAATGTTTTATGGAAAATCGCGGTATTTTTAATTATTTTTTATTTTTATTTCTTCCTCCCGACTTCGTTATTCCGAGACAGAATATGAAGTTTACATCCAGGAAATCAAGACAGACTTAGCTAACAATATATGTATGGTTTGTATTAGGTTTCATGCATGGTAAATTTGAAAATATCGATTTTAGACAATGGTACGCGAAGACCGACAAGTTCAGGGCCACTCTCCCGGGCCCGCCGCAGTCTACACTGCGGCCACTCTACCGGGCCCGCCGCAGCATAAGAGTTAATGATGTATTTTTCTGATACCATTGAAGTGTTCTATACGAAACTTGGTATACAGCATCGATGTATCAAAAGACTCGCAATGAATAATCACATCAGTTCCTCTGAATGACGGGAAGGATAGGCAGCCATCTTTAATTTATGCAAAATCATTAATGATCTCTATCTCTGATACCATTCAAGTGCTCGACGTAAAATTTGATATACATCATTATTGCATCAAGAGACTAACGATGAATGACAGAACTGGTTTCTCTGATTGTGCGAAAATCTTGGCGACCATTTTAATTTATGCAAAATCATTAATGATCTATATCTGATACAATTTTAGTGCTTCATATGAAACTATAAATCATTGATACATCAAGAAACTTACAATTAATGACAATCAATTTCTCTGATTAGGTGAAAAACTTGATTGCCATCTTTAATTTATGCAAAATCTATACCTCTGGTACTGTTCAAGTGTTTGATGCAAGACTTTGTATACATCATCAGTACATCAAGAGGCTGGAAATGAATGACCGTTGTCTCTGATTGGATGGAAACCTTGGCAGCCGTTTTCAATTTATGTAAAATCATTGATGATCTATATATCCTTTGATACTGTTCAAGTGTTCAGTATGATGCTTGGTACATCATAGATAGATCAAGAGACAAGTAATGACTGCCGGTATCTCTGATTGGACAGAAAACTTTGCGGCCATTTCTGGTTGCAAGTTTTTTTGATAGTCTGTATATTTGTCACTTGACTACTTGATGTTTCTGATGTTTTCAAAGTAGTATGGTTCAAATTTAATAGATTGTGAATGGCTGGCACCCAGAGCCCAGGGGTTTTAGATGCGCAGCCCCGTATTCCTATCAAAAACTCTGTATTACTTGGCTCTCACTGAAAATCGGAAGACTTTTATTATTGTTCAGATTGTTATTAGGGTTCAAAGCAAAAATGGCTTGAAGCCTTTTGTTTTTATTCAGAATATTTTTGTTCTTCCGCCATATTTTTTGCACGTGATATGTCAAATTATTTATTATAGTTGGACAATGCATCCAACATCCCACACTGAACTTCTGCATTCAACCAAATCTTTCAGGCTTTTGTATATGCATTTTCCATTCATTGTGTACCAATATACACTGACTAAAACTGTCTGACTGAGGGGTTGTTGCACCTTTTAGGTGCTGCCTCATGTTCACACTGATCCGATAACAGGTGGTGCCACCTGGGGGCCAAGGTAAAATTTTGTTCCTGGATGATAACTTTCGAAAAGCGTAATGGATTCTTTTCAAATTTGGTATGTGGGTACCTCTCCTCAAGATCTCGCTTGGTATTGTTTTTCATGTCAATTCGCCTGGAGGTGGCACCACTGGGGGGGATGGGGGGGAGGGGCCAAGTTAAATTTTTATTTCTGGACAATAACTTATGAAAATGTGAAGGGATTATTCTCAAATTTGGTATGCGGGTACCTCACCCCCAAGATCTTGCCTGGGATTGTTTTTTTATGCCGATACGCATACAGCTGGCGCCAGCTGTAGGCAAAGTTAAAATTTTGTTGTTTCCTGACAATAACTTCTGAAAACCGGACTGGATTAGGACAAATTCGGTAATTGTGTGTACATGTACCTTGTGTCACTGGATCTGATTTGGGATAATGCTCTCCATGGCAGATCCTGAATGTTATGGTTCTAATTAAGCCAGATCAATCGTTTCAATGTCGGGGGACTTCAACTGCTCAGGTTTTCATTGGAACTTAATTTGGTCTGATTGTTGTAAGACTAATTGGTACAATTCAACTACAACTGTTTCAGAATAGAGCATGATTGATCAAAATTTTGTTACACTATTTCAGAGCCTGATCCTTTTGTGTGTGCTGTATCTTTCAGCTTGTTTCAGTGGAAGTTGGGGTGAAGGCTGCTCTCTGAATTGTAATGTGAACTGTCGCTCTAATTACTGTAACAATGTGAATGGTAACTGCCGTGATGGGTGTAGAAATGGCTGGCAAGGTTCTAACTGTGAATCAGGTAAGGGATGAATTGTTGGATCAATTGGGTGCATGAGGTTTTTTGAAGCGACTAGATTGACTCTTGATTTTTTTTAGAGGTAAATGATAATTAGAGGTAAATAGAAGCCCGGATAACTTGAGCTCATTCGTTTATTGACAAAACCACTAAATATGATATGGTCTAGACATAATTATTGAAAAAATAAATGGTTTAAATTTCTCCTTTGAATATGTTTTCCTCTCCACATTTCCTCCTTGATAAAGTTTGAATTGATAGGTTTACGAGAGAGGTACATGTAAACACATCTCAAATGATCAAATCATCAGTGATCACAGAAAAATGACATTGAAGAGAATTGTCCTTTTAGGAGCCTGGATTTGGTTGGAGAAAGTTTGGCCCGTAGGGGTATTATCATTGTAATGTATGTCCACCCATCCATGTGTGCGTCCCTATGTCGGTCCATTACCACAATATCTGCAGAACTGTGTTACTTTAAATATTCATCTCAAATGGGTTAGACATTTACTGAAAATTAGTCACCTCGACCTTTATTATGTCTCCCCCAGCTATGTTGTGGGGAGACATCTAGTGTTTGTGCTGTCTGTCTGTCCGTCCCCTTTCCTTGTCAACAAGATATCTCGAGAACTACTGCACGGAATTTCACCAAACTTGGATGGAAGCTTCATTGGGATGACCCCCTCATTTGATCAGGTTTTGGCGTGTGTGTGTACGTTCATCCGTGTCCGGTGTTTGTTCGTCCGTCCATCTACTTGTACATGTATATACAGGCCTTGTCAGCAAGATATCTCGAGAATTACTGGACGGAATTTCACCAAACTTGGATGGAAGCTTCATTGGGATGGCCCCCTCATTTGATCAGGTTTTGGTGTGTGTGCGTGCGCTCATCCGTGTCCGGGGTCCGTCCATCTACTTGTACATGTATATACAGGCCTTGTCAGCAAGATATCTCGAGAACTACTGGACGGAATTTCACCAAACTTTGAAGGAAGCTTCATTGGGATGGCCCCCTCATTTGATTAGGTTTTGGTGTGTGTGCGTGTGTTCATCCGTGTCCGTTTGTCCGTCCATCTATTTGTACATGTATATACAGGCCTTGTCTGCAAGATATCTTGAACTACTGGACGGAATTTCACCAAACTTGAGAATGGAAGCTTCATTGGGATGGCCCCCTCATTTGATCAGGTTTTGGTGTGTGTGCGTGCATTCGTCCGTGTCCGGTGTCCGTTCTTCTACTTGTACATGTATATACAGGCCTTGTCTGCAAGATATCTGGAGAACAACTGGACAGAAGTTCACCAAACTTGGATGGAAGCTTTATTGGGATAGCCCTCTCATCTGATTAGTTTTTGGTGTGTGTGTATGCGTTTGTTCATGTCCGGCGTCTGTCCGTCTCTCCATCTACTTGTACATGTATATATATACAGGCCCTGTCTGCAAGATATCTGAAGAACTACTGGACGGAATTTCACCAAACTTGGATGGAAGGTTCATTGGGATAGCCCCCTCATTTGATTAGGTTTTGGTGTGTGTGTGCATTCATCCATGTCCATTGTCCATCCATCTACATGTACATGTAAATACAGGTGTTGTCTGCAAGATATCTTGAGAACTACTGGTCGGAATTTCACCAAACTTGGATGGAAGGTTCATTGCCATAGCCCCCTCATTTGAATAGGTGTTGGAGTGTGTGTGCATTCATCCATCTCCATTGTTCGTCCATCATCATCATGATCCGTCCATCTAATTGTACATGTATATACAGACCTTGTCTGCAAGATATCTGGAGAACTACTTGACAGAATTTCACCAAACTTGGATGGAAGCTTCATTGGTATAGCCCCCTCATCTGATTAGGTTTTGGTTTGTGTCCGAGCGTTCGTTCGTTCGTGTCCGTCCGTCCATCTACTTGGGCCTTGTCTGCAAGATATCTGGAGAACTACCCGACGGAATTTCGCCAAACTTGGATGGAAGCTTCATTGCAATGGGCTCCTCATCTGATGAGGTTTCGATATGCATGCATGCGTTCGTCCGAGTCTGTTGTCCATCCGCCCGTCCATCTATTTCTACATGTATAGACAGGCCTTGTCTGTAAGATATCTGGAGAACTACTGGACGGAACTTCACCAGACTTAGATGGAATCTTTATTGGAATGGCCTCCGCATCCGATTATGTTTTGGTGTGCGCGCGTGTTTGGTGTTCATCCGTCTGTCTACTTGTAGATGTATTGTCCTCGTAATATCTTGAGAACGGGAAGGAATTTCCCCGAACTTGGATGGAAGCTTCATTGTGATGGCCTCCTCATCTGATTAGGTTTTGGTTTGTTTGCGTGCATCCATCTGTTTCTGATGTCCATCTTCGTTACATGTATGTACAGGACTACTATTGCTATATAAATCCTCACTGGGCTACCGCAACAATGAAATTGCCTCTTCGCAATTAATATTTTTAGATTCGCTGCTTTGTTTAGGATACTTACTGCTACATTCATTTCATAGCATTTTCCCTTAAATAATGTGCCCACTCAAGGCAAGGTGAGAGGTTGGGGGAGACGTATGTTTTTGGTTAAAAAAACAACCAGCATTCAAGCTTCAAGCCGGAGCGGCAACCCAAGGGTCAATGCGGAACCTCTAGTTTTACACTTTGTATGCCCCCTTTTTCGGGATTAATCATGTCTTATTTTATGATATTCTGGAATACTACAACAACATCTGTAGAACTGTGTTTGGTACAGCAACCGAATTTCAGAAACTTAATTATTTAATTATAGTCTAAAATGCCTATCAAAAATATGTATCCTATCTGCTCACATGTTATACAATTATATGCCTCTTTTCATATGTAACCCATACCTTTGTAATACATTCTTTAATGTTTATCACCAAATATACAGAAGATTGAGACTGATTGAAGAAACAATACTCAGTCTATTGAGGTACTCCAAGATTAATGCCTTATCCGATTCAGCCTTTTTTGCTGATTTACCAGTTGTAAAATATTTTTTTTTTGTAAAATAACGTCCGATCCTACTAATTATATATTATATATTTATTCTATAAACACAACAAGCTTCTTCAGTTCAAAGCTTCAAAACTTTGTATTTGAAACACAGGGCAACATAAAATGTATGTGTTAAACTAAATGTCCATGTATATATTGCAATCAATTTATGTTTACATTGTATATCCTTTAAGATGTATGTTGCCTCTTGGTTTGTGTGTGTGTGTGTTTGGAGGGCCTCGGGGAAGATCAGCATTTACTGCTGACTGAGTGTACTGTGTACATCACCCTCAGTAAATAAAGATTATTATGCCCCCCCTCTAACTAGAGGGGGTCATATAGCGATCGCTTTGTCCGTCCGTCCAGCGATCGCTTTGTCCGTCTGTCCGTCCGAATTTCTTGTCCACGCAATATCTCGGTTAATATTTGATGGACAGGATTGAAACTTAAATGGAATGTGCCCAGTGCCTCGTAGTTGTGAAGCGTATAGTTTTTTCCGAGTTCCGGTATAATTTTCAAAAGTTATGGCCCTTTTTCTGAAATCTCTGTGAAATGGACTTGTCCGGGCTGGATCTTGGTTAATATTGTATGGACAAGTATGAAATTTGCACGATATGTGGTCAGTGCCCCACAGTTGTGCAGCGTAAAGTTTCTTCACGTTTCGCTTATATTTTCAAGAGTTATGGCCCTTTTTTCTTCAAATCTTTGTGAATTGGGACTTGTAGGGCTGGATCTCGGTTAATATTGTATGGACAAGTATGAGATTTGCATGATATGTGGTCAGTGACCCGTAGGTGTGCAGCGTGAATTTTCTCTGCTTGCGGTTATGTTTTCAAGAGTTATGGTCCTTTGTTTATCAAATCTAAGTGAATGGGATATATTTATTTGTCCAGGCTGGATCTTGGTCCATAACCGATTACAGGATTGAAACTTGCATGGAATGTGCCCAGTGCCTCGTAGTTGTGCAGCGTAGAGTTTTTTCCGAGTTCCGGTATAATTTTCAAAAGTTATTGCCCTTTTTCTGAAATCTCTGTGAAATGGACTTGTCCGGGCTGGATCTTGGTTAATATTGTATGGACAAGTATTAAATTTGCACGATATGTGGTCAGTGCCCCACAGTTGTGCAGCGTAAAGTTTCTTCACGTTTCGCTTATATTTTCAAGAGTTATGGCCCTTTGTTCTTGAAATATCCATGAATTGGGACTTGTCCGGGCTGGATCTCGGTTAATATTGTATGGACAATTATGAAATTTGCAGGATATGTGGTCAATGCACTGTAGTTGTGCAGCGTGAAGTTTTTCCACGTTTCGCGTATATTTTCAAGAGTTATGGCCCTTTTTATCTCGCCTTACGGTGTCGGTGTCCCCTGCTTGGAAATGAATGGGTTTTTGGTTTAGCAAGTTAAAAAAAAATCTAGAAAAATTAGAAAAAATATAAAAAAAATATGGGGGGTGGGTATGCCACCTGGGGGTACTACCCCTGGGGTGCTCTAATGTTAAAATCCCTATGAATGAGTTTTGCGTTTAGCTGAAGTGCACATGTACATCTGTACTTGGAAAGTTTCTTGCAGTTGTCAGCTGTCATTGGATGATTATGAAACTTGGTACACATGTTTCTTATGATAAGAGGATGTACCTGTGCTATTTTTGAGAAGAAATATTAATTTTTCTCAAAATTATGGCAATGAATGAGTTTTCTGTTTAGGTAAATTGTACATGTAGGCCTCTACATGTATACATATACATCTACATGGTAAGTTTGCTCCAGTTGTCATCTGTCATTGGATGATTATGAAACTTGGTACACATGTTTCTTATGATTAGAGGATGTACCTGTGCTATTTTTGAGAAGAAATATTAATTTTTCTCCAAATTATGACAAATGAATGAGTTTTCTGTTTAGGTAAATTGTACATATACATGTACATGGTAAGTTTGCTCCAGTTGTCAGCTGTCATTGGATGATTATGAAACTTGGTACACATGTTTCTTATGATAAGAGGATGCACCTGTGCTATTTTTGAGAAGAAATATTAATTTTTCTCAAAATTATGGCAATGAATGAGTTTTCTGTTTAGGTAAATTGTACATGTAGGCCTCTACATGTATACATATACATCTACATGGTAAGTTTGCTCCAGTTGTCAGCTGTCAGTGGATGATTATGAAACTTGGTACACATGTTTCTTATGATTAGAGGATGTACCTGTGCTATTTTTGAGAAGAAATATTATTTTTTCTCCAAATTATGACAAATGAATAGTTTTATGTTTAGGTAAATTGTACATATACATGTACATGGTAAGTTTGCTCCAGTTGTCAGCTGTCATTGGATGATTATGAAACTTGGTACACATGTTTCTTATGATAAGAGGATGTACCTGTGCTATTTTTGAGAAAAAATATAAATTTTTCTCAAAATTATGGCAATGAATGAGTTTTCTGCTTAGGTAAATTGTACATGTAGGCCTCTACATGTATACATATACATCTACATGGTAAGTTTGCTCCAGTTGTCAGCTGTCATTGGATGATTATGAAACTTGGTACAGATGTTTCTTATGATTAGAGGATGTACCTGTGCTATTTTTGACAGGAAATATTAATTTTTCTCCATATTATGGCAAATGATTGAGTTTTGCATTTAGCTGAAGTGCACATGTACATCTGTACACCACAGTTTGCTGCAGTTGTCAGCTGTCATTGAATGATTATGAAACTTGCTACACATGTTTCTTACAGTTCGTCCTAGGTCACAGCTCTCCCGCAGTAATCCCACACGGGACTGACCTATCCAGCAGTAATCCAAAATGGCATTGGCCTATCCAGCAGTATTGCCATATGGGACGGACTTATCCAGCTGTAATCCCAAACGGAAATCAACTATCCAGCAGTAATCCCAGACCGAATTAGTCTATCCAGCAGTAATCCCATTTGGGACTGGCCTATTCAGCAGTAATCTCACACAGGACTGACCTATCCAGCAGTAATCCCAATGGCACTGGCCTATCCAGCAGTAATGCCACACGGGACTGACCTATCCAGCAGTAATCCCAGACCGGACTGGCCTATCCTGTAGTAATCCCACATGGGACTGGCCTATCCAGCAGTAATTCCACAAGGGACTGGTTTATGCAGCAGTAATCTCTGATGGGACTGACCTATCCAGATGTAATATGACACTGGATTGCAATTTGCAGCAGTAATCCCACATGGCACTGACCTATCCAGCCATAATTTAACATGGGACTGACCTATTCCGCTGTAATCTCACACAGGTTTAGCCTATCCAGCAGTAATCCCACACGGGACTGTCCTATCCAGCATTAATCCCATACGAGACTCATCTATCCAGCAGTAATCCCAGACAGGACTGGCCTATCCAGCAGTAATCCCACTTGGGACTGGACTATCCAGCAGTAATCCCACAGGGGACTATCCATCACTAATAACATGGGACTGGTCCACCCAACAGTAATCCTACACAGGACTGGCCTATCCAGCAGTAATCTCACATGAGACTGAACTATCCAGCAGTAATCTCACACTGGACTGCCCTATCCATCTTACATGGGATTAACTTTTGCCAGTAATCCCACATGGGACTGATGTTATTGTCTGTACCAGATAATCTATTCCAGACATTATTGTCTGTACCACATTACCTATTCCAGACCTTATTGTTTCCTCTACATGTATGCTTTCAATACTGCTGCATCTTCGGCGGATGACCCCGCAAGGCGAGATGTTGGGGTTCTCAGAACGCTTGTTTCTTCAAATCTTTGTGAATTGGGACTTGTAGGGCTGGATCTCGGTTAATATTGTATGGACAAGTATGAGATTTGCATGATATGTGGTCAGTGACCCGTAGGTGTGCAGCGTGAATTTTCTCTGCTTGCGGTTATGTTTTCAAGAGTTATGGCCCTTTGTTTATCAAATCTAAGTGAATGGAATATATTTATTTGTCCAGGCTGGATCTTGGTCCATAACCGATTTGAACCAGGAAAATGGCTATATTATATGTTCTTCTACATTCCAAAGCAGACAACATAGGTCCTGAAGTATGAAATTGCCCCAAAAAGAGTGAACTGGGTGCATGGCAAAAAAAGTGACTGAAACAGAATTTTTATAATTATCCAAATTAGGCCACCAACTAATAAAGAACAGAACCGACAATGGCGGGGCAGTGTCGGATTAAAGCGGAAGGGGGGCATACAATTGAGCAATCTCTGATTGCTTCCTTCCTGTGTTATTATTGTCCCCCGCTACTTAGTAGGGGGGGGGGACTTAGAAACACCGGTGTCCGTAATTCCGTAATTCCGTGATTCCGTAATTCCGTAAGATTTTCTTGTCCGGACAATAACTCGTGAATGATTCAACCGATCAACTTCAAACTTGGGGTGTGCCTTGACATCGGCGAGAGGACGGTTGGGATTGTTTTTCAGCAATGTGCGTAATCCAATATGGCCGCCGTTAGCCATTTTGGATTATAAGCAGTTCGATCTTAGATTTTCTTGTCCGGACAATAACTCGTGAACGATTTAACTGATCAACTTCAAACTTGGGGTGTGCCTTGACATTGGTGAGAGGGCGGTTGGGATTGTTTTTCAGCAATGTGCGTAATCAAATATGGCCGCCGTCAGCCATTTTGGATTATATGCAGTTGGATCTTAGATTTTGTTGTCCGGACAATAACTCGTGAACGATTTAACCGATCAACTTTAAACTTGGGGTATATGCCTTGACATTGGTGAGAGGACGGTTGGGATTGTTTTTCAGCAATGTGCGTAATCTAATATGGCCGCTGTCAGCCATATTGGATTATAAGCAATTGGATCTTAGATTTTCTTGTCCGGACAATAACTCGTGAACGATTTAACTGATCAACTTCAAACTTGGGGTGTGCCTTGACATTGGTGAGAGGGCGGTTGGGATTGTTTTTCAGCAATGTGCGTAATCAAATATGGCCGCCGTCAGCCATTTTGGATTATATGCAGTTGGATCTTAGATTTTGTTGTCCGGACAATAACTCGTGAACGATTTAACCGATCAACTTTAAACTTGGGGTATATGCCTTGACATTGGTGAGAGGACGGTTGGGATTGTTTTTCAGTAATGTGCGTAATCTAATATGGCCGCTGTCAGCCATATTGGACTGTAAGCAATTGGATCTTAGATTTTCTTGTCCGGACAATAACTCGTGAACGATTCAACCGATCTACTTCATATATGGGGAGTGCCTTGACATTGTTGAGAGGAGGATTAGGATTGTTTTTCAAGGACGTGCTTGATCCAATATGGCCACCATCAGTCATACTGGATTTCATTGGATTTTAAGCAGTTTGATCTTGTCCGGACAATAACTGGAGTACGATTCAACTGATCTACTTCAAACTTGGGGAGTGACTTGACATCGGTGAGAGGACGGTTGGGATTTTTTTTCAGCAATGTGCATAATCCAATATGGCCGCTGTCAGCCATATTTGATTATAAGCAGTTGGATCTTAGATTTTCTTGTCCGGACAATAACTCATGAACGATTTAATCGATCAACTTCAAATTTGGGGTGTGCCTTGACATTGTTGAGAGGACGGTTGGGATTGTTTTTCAGCAATGTGCATAATCTAATATGGCCGCCATCAGCCATATTGGATTATAAGCAGTTGGATCTTGTCTGGACAATAACTCGACAACGATTCAACCGATCTACTTCATACCTGGGGAGTGCCTTGACATTGTTGAGAGGAGGATTAGGATTGTTTTTCAAGGACGTGCTTAATCCAATATGGCCGCCATCGGCCATACTGGATTTCATTGGATTTTAAGCAGTTTGATCTTGTCCGGACAATAGCTGGAGTACGATTCAACTGATCTACTTCAAACTTGGGGAGTCCCTTGACCTTAGTGAGAGGACAGTCATGTATTATGTTTTATGAATGTGCATAATCCAATATGGGTGCCATCCGCTGTATTAGATTATGTTAAGCTCATCAGCGATATCTCCATTTTCAAATCTCACTCTTATCATGATATGAGATATCATCGACAAAAAAAATCGACCATAGAGGTCCATGGCCCCCGCAGCAGCAGTGCCAGTTATGGTGGATGTAATCCACCATAACTGGTGCTGCTAGCGGGGGACATGGACCTCTATGGTCGATTTTTATTATTACTATAGTAGCTACCGGTAATGCCACACCTGCAGCCACAAGGTTGTAAAATCTCTACTTCATGATATAGTTTTAATATTATGATTCTGAACGATTTATTTGCATATTTCCAGCATGTATCTCAATTACTTAGGGGAAGCTGGTTTGGGTTCTAGTCTCTCACTTTTGTGTTGTATTTCTAAAGAGCTTCCGATAATTAAGTGTTGGTGATTTATTTGTTATGTTCCTCATCTATTTCCATAAAGTACGGTAAATCATCTAATAATTCAATCACAGGAAGTAAAAGTTCCAACCATGAAATAATTAAAAAAGAAAGTGATCGAAATTTATCAGAACCAGAACTTGACAAAATAGTTTATCAATCATGCAGATAATCCATTATTGCTTCATTGTTATGATGATTTTAGATTGTGATCACATTTATTAGAATGACTGTTTGACTTGTCCAAAAAATAGGGGGTGATTGAATTTCAATAGGGTGATTGAATTTCAATAGGGTGATTGAATTTCAATAGGGTGATTGAATTTCAATAGGGTGATTGAATTATTAGGGTATTTACCATATTGGAAATATTGTATCAGCAAGAGTTTGCACATTTTCATTTCACATTACTAAAATTCCAATTTCCCGTTCATATGGAAAACAGCCAAAACATCACCAAAGATCAAGTAGCCTCTTCAGTGAAATACAAACACATCTTGTACAGTTTTGTGTATTTGCACTTTTGGATTTACCTCTCAGCCTAGCCCTGTTGTTGTGGATAACTACAGAGTGGAATTGTGAGCATGGGTGAACTGCTGATATTTCAGCACTCATTAATCCATCTCCAAATATCTTTCTATCATTTTAGAGTGTACTGATGGAAAATATGGTGCCCAGTGTAGACGTACCTGTAGTGACAATTGTAAGAAATCTCCAGGAAGAGGGACGTGTAACCACATCGATGGAAGGTGCACAAACGGATGTATTCCAGGTTATCGGCCTGGCTCTGGGAAGTGCTCACAAAGTAAGTCTTGAGCACTGAACTACTATGTTAGAAATGGATCTGTGTTAGAAATCATCCCCAGATAAATCCTTCAAGAATGCCCCAAATATGGATGAATTTTTATGTGATTTCCGTTTGGATACGCTAATTTTATTAGACGTGCTGCAATTTCAGACTGACCAATACTTGTCTTTATGAAATGGGATGAAGTATAATGAGGGGACCAGTGTGTGTTACATTGTCTTACAGTCTGGTTAAAGAAATTTGTTGAGTTGCAGTTAAATAAAATTGTTGGGATGTGGTGGTGGTTTCTCCAGGACGGCTCAGTATTACGGAATTGACTGCAGCAATCACCAGTCTGTATCAGAGAGAGAGAGAGAGAGAATTAAGGTTTAATGTCATGGTCATAAGGTCAAGGCTGTGTCTTCATTCATGACCGATACAGTAACTTCTCTAATTGTTCGCCTTCTAAATTTAATTCGAAAATGACTGATTTTCCCTCTATGATGATTTTCTCTGTAAATAGGATGAAAACACAGCATTTTCAATATAGCCATGGAACAATGAATTTAAGCACTTGAGTTTTCGTCGCTGAGCTCATGCCACCGAAAGTAAAGTGAATATGTTACTAATAATCACGTATAATATATCCGCGTCTGCTATTATTTGTGAATGCAGAGAAACAATAGGGAATGGTACAATATAATCAGACTGAATTAGTATTACTCGACAGTCTTTGACTTGATTCAGTAAACTTGGCATTCCCGTAATATCCCAACTTAATCGCGTTTTGCCACAGTTGGGTCAGCAGTTATATATTGTGAAACAGGAACCGCTCATATACATTTGACAGACATTTGGGGTTTAACACCAGTGCCATGGTACCCCACAATTCATCTTGTTACATTATTGGCTCAGTGTAGCGAGAAAATATATTCAATAGGTGCATTTTTATTTACTTTCATTTTACAGACCTCACCCAATTCTCTGAAAATCTTATTAATATACTTGTTGATAAAGGAACAAAGTGATAGACTTGTTAGAAAGGACAGGCTATTCATGTCAACGATTCTGCTTTCATTTAGCCGATACACCGGGTGGGATTTGCTGGGAAATTTGTATTCTCCCAGAGTTGGCCCTGAAATAGGCCTTGAAAGTGACAGGTGCTAGATTTCATGTGCTGCCCATGTACTACAAGTATATGGCCTTGGGTTTATTGACAAAAACAGTTTGAAAGATCATTCCACAAGCGCAATCAAGAAATTATCAGATTTGATTCTGAATCTGAAAAGTACACAAATTATGTTTCTTTATTGAGATTGTGTATCTATCACATTGTCTTGTAGAGCTCATTGGCAGCACAGGGATAGTTTAGGCAACATCCAGACTTCTCGGCCAGGACAAATATTCAGCAAGGATTCAATCATGTCCTGAAAATAAAAATATCATATAGTTGTCTGAATGAAAGAATATGCCCTTATCACATGTATTTTAAAACCATGATGGATGAGAATTTGTGATTGGAATTTGCTATCCATCTGATATGTAAGTAAACTCATCATTGTCAGCCGATTTTTACTGTCAATTTGCTCGAACCTAATTTGCTGGTTGGAAAACTCCTCGATTTATACTCTTGCTCTTCAAAGAGAAAAATAACAATCCCTCAAGGAAATAGGGCGCGCTCCCCAGTTGCGCCCCACTTGCGCCTTGTCCATCTACTGCACCCTAATTGCGCTCTATTTCTTCAACTCATTCGCCCTAATTGCGCCCTTCAGGAATGCACCCTAGGAGCTAGAGATAGGGCGCATGCCCCAACTGCACCCTAGCTTTCTCAATTCATGCGCCCTATTTCCGTGAGGGAGAAATGCAAATGGCGATTGATATATCTAATTTATACCTGATGAATACAAGAAAGTTCCAAGATGAAGATGCAGTCCACGATTTCAGTTCTCGCTCAAAAGTTACCTTCAGCACAAATCATTTGAACATGTCCATTTTTCCAGAATTGGCCGGAAGATTAATTCGAAAGTGACATACTATTGGAATTTCAAATCTCAATTTGGCGAATAATTATGGAAATTACCGTACTTGGAGAATGCACTTTTATTGGAGAGTCCAAGTCCCAAGTCCAAAATCTTACAAATACATGTATGTTCCTGGTTTAGGCCAAAGCTGAAAATCAATAACATATTCCTTCATCAATATATGCACATGATATGTTTAGGTGGTCTCTGCATGAAGACATCCAGAGAAGTTAACCAATACTTGGGATCAGCAACCACCACAAGTACATGTAAGCAAATACAAATCAACAAAGTAGAAACTAAACAAATTCATATGATATTCCATCTTACAGACCAGGATGCTGAACTATTTATTGCCTGGACCATATAGGTTTTGCTCTAAATTAACATATATGTTTTCTCTTAACAGTTCATTTGATATAATTTATTTTGATATCTGTGCACACTGTCTTTGTTAAGTCTGTTACAGTGGCAATTGGGGTGATAACTGTGGCAGGAGTTGTAGTGTGAACTGTCGGTCTTCCCCATGTAACTCTGTGACCGGGAATTGTCCTGCTGGTGGCTGTAAGGAAGGCTGGCAAGGTGCTCGGTGTGACTCAAGTAAGTTGGATTCAGTAATTGTTCAATGAGATTATTGCCATGGTCGGAGCCTCGTCAATAGATGACCACTCGCTTGAGCAAATGGGAAAGGCTCCCTGGAGGGTACATGCAACTTGGGGAAAATACAGGGAAATCGCCATAAATGTATAACCAGGCCTTCCTGCTCTTGGATTTTCACATAATGGAGATTTGTAATATCTTTAGTATCCTAAAGTTTCGGGATATTAATTGTTGCATGGAATGAAGTTAATAAGGCAGAAAAACTGATTTTGCTCCATAAGAAATCATGTTATATGTGGTTTCCCCCAGTGAATTTTGTCAAGGTTTACTGCCTTCACCTTATTCTATTGATCATAGCCCCCTCAATCGTTGATATGTACATGTACCCATCATCACCATGACCACCCTTGAAACTGTTTATTATCTTCCACAATGTGTATGTGTGTTACCCATGGACCTTCACATTTTGTGTTTAGTAGCCCCACGAGGCTTCCGGAGATTGACCTGGGGTGTTGTTGTGCATACCCCAGGTCATGGTAAGAATAGGTCTCAGCTCATCAGAGAGCTTGTCGTAAGAGGCGATTAAGTGCATGGGGCACCCATGGGGATCCCGGGTGTGAAAAGGAATAGGACCCCACCCGTGGGGTATCGGGTGTTAAAAGGAATAGGACTCTACTCGTGTGGTTTCCGGGTGTGAAAAGGAATAGTAACCAATATGTGGTGATAAAAAAATATTGTTGAAAGCGACCTTAAATCATATTCACTCACTCATTGAGTTTAGTATATTGCAGAGCATCTTCTCTAGCCAAGTCGACGTACATCACGTTGCTCTGTACATTGCCTTGGCATACTTCTCTAGTAAAGTTGAAACGTGAATCCTCATCGATGAGTGGAATGCAGAGACGGCTTGCTGCATCCAATCAGAATGCGCGTTACGTACGGGTGGCAGTTGATTACCTGTATGGAGGTCCCCACTAATAACGAGCTGTGTCGAATGTGTGGGGAAATTCTGCCGAAACAAAAAACAGGAGAAGCATTTTCACAGCCACTTTCGGTGTTCTGATCAGTTGAATCCGCTTTTGGGACGCGCTGCATGGTCGAACGCAGGCGCCTCGGAGCACGTTTGAAAGTGGGGGGGCTGAACTCTATATCGGCCATGTTAAATGCTGGACTGGTGCTATCTAAGATAGGACTTATAACATTGCAGTCTCAAAAAGTGGGGGGCTGTAGCCCCCCCTGCCCCCCCCCCGGTTCCGCGGCCCTGGAACGATAACGAATCGCCCTACGAGTGTGGTCGACTTGAAATTGAAGGGGAACAACTCCTGGAGGCAAAAAGTCGCTCATCGTTAAAACTTCCGCTAGGTGGCGCAGAGCAGTACTCCTCTGCCACCAGCCAAGAATGTCAAGGCAACGTAGAGAGCTTTGCGATGTAGTTGACTTGGCTGATGAAGATGATTGCAGAGATCCAAGCTTGAGAACTGTAGATGGTCAGTGATCACACTGTGAAAAGAACAGCAATGAAAAAATTCATTGCCGACCTTGCCTTTTGGTCGTCAGCAAAATTCAGCTTAGAGAGACAATAACTGACATAAAAATGTGAAAATGATAGAAAATCGTGTATTCCGGCAGTGATATAGTGAAAGCTTGGCCAAAGCAGGTTTTTCCCGAAGGTTTTAAAGAACACCCTTTTTGATTGGCTAATCGCTGAGCTTGTTTCTGCCGAGTTCAAACAATCGGCGGAGGCCAGTGTTACGCAGTGCAAAGAAGTCACCCATTTTGATAACTTTGGGATCATCCTCATCTTCATTTATGCAGGATTTTATACGAAAGAGTGAATAAATTCCAACATGAACACGCAATTAAGATTCTACAGATATTCTAGAAATAAATTGATGACAGGTGGGGCTATTTTTATGATATAATGCTCAATTTTAACCAGAAATAGATGGGCTATCTAGCGGCTGGTCCATAGTTTTTCCATTGCCAGCTTTAGGTTTCTGCTTATTTCTCTTGTAGGAACAATTATTTTATTCATTAACTATGCAAAAAAAACTTGACAATTAGGTATGGTCAGTAGACTATAATGGCACAATTATTATGTCTCCCCCAACTATGTTGGGGGGAGACATCTAGTGTTTGTGCTGTCTGTCTGGATGGATGTCTGTCTCTCTGGATGGATGTCTGTCCGTCCCCTTGCCTTGTCTGCAAGATATCTTGAGAACTACTGGATGGAATTTCACCAAACTTGGATGGAAGCTTCATTGGGATAGCCCCTCATTTGATTAGGTTTTGGTTTATGTGCGTGCATTCATCCGTGTCCGGTGTCCGTCCGTCCGTCCATCTACTTGTACATGTATATGCAGGCCTTGTCTGCAAGATATCTTGAGAACTACTGGACGGAATTTCACCCCACTTGGATGGAAGCTTCAGTGGGATAGCCCCCTCATTTGATTAGGTTTTGTTGTGTGTGCGTGCATTCATCCATGTCCGGTGTCCGTCGGTCCGTCCATCTACTTGTACATGTATATACAGGGCTTGTCTGCAAGATATCTGGAGAACTACTGGACGGAATTTCACCAAACTTGGACGGAAGCTTCATTGGGATAGCCCCCTCATTTGATTAGGTTTTGGTGTATGTGGGTGCATTCATCCGTGTCCAGTGTCCGTCCATCCGTTCATCTACTTGTACATGTATATACAGGCCTTGTCTGCAAGATATCTTGAGAACTACTGGACGGAATTTCACCCCACTTGGATGGAAGCTTCAGTGGGATAGCCCCCTCATTTGATTAGGTTTTGGTGTGTGTGCGTGCATTCATCCATGTCCGGTGTCCGTCCGTCCATCCATCTACTTGTACATGTATATACAAGGCTTATCTGCAAGATATCTGGAGAACTACGGACGGAATTTCACCAAACTTGGATGAAAGCTTCATTGGGATAGCCCCCTCATTTGACTAGGTTTTGGTGTGTGTGCATGCGTTCATCCGTGTCCGGTGTCCGTCCGCCCGTCCATCTACTTGTACATGTATATACAGGCCTTGTCTGCAAGATATCTTGAGAACTACTGGACGGAATTTCACCACACTTGGATGGAAACTTCAGTGGGATAGCCCCCCTCATTTGATTATGTTTTGGTGTGTGCGTGCATTCATCCATGTCTGGTGTCCGTCCGTCCGTCCATCTACTTGTACATGTATATACAGGGCTTGTCTGCAAGATATCTGGAGAACTACTGGACAGAATTTCACCAAACTTGGATGGAAGCTTCATTGGGATAGCCCCCTCATTTGACTAGGTTTTGGTGTGTGTCCATGCGTTCGTCCGGTGTCCGTCCATCCGTACATCTGCTTGTACATGTATATACAGGCCTTGTCTGCAAGATATCTTGAGAACTATTGGATGGAATTTCACCAAACTTGGATGGAAGCTTCATTGGGATAGCCCCCACATTTGATCAGGTTTTGGTGTATGTGTGCATGCATTCATCCGTGTCCGGTGTCCGTCCATCCGTTCATCTACTTGTACATGTATGTACAATGAAAATCGCTTCTTTGTAATTAATATTCTTAGATACGCAGCTTTGTTTAAGATACTTATTGCTACATTAATTTTACAGCACTTTCCCTTAAATTATGTGCCCATTCAAGGCAAGGTGGGAGGTTGGGGGAGACGTATGTTTTTGCTCAAAAAAACAACCAGCATAGGCTTCATGCCGGAGCGGCAACTCAAGGGTCAAAAGCGGAACCTCTAGTTTTATTAACTATGCAAAAAAAACTTGACAAATAGGTACAGTCAGTAGACTATAATGGCCTACCTTGCAATCTGTACACAAGAATTCAAACTTCTTTTCTTTTCAACAAAGATGGAACTATTTTCCATCATTATTTTTCCAATTGTTCCTGTGCCACAGAACGTTCTGAGGAAAAGTGCCAAACGTTCCATGAATAGGAACGTTCTCGGTGAACGTTCTGCTAATTCAGAATGTTCTACATGATCATTACAGTGTTCCCATGGAATGAAAATTTCGTTCTGACTTCTGGGATGCTCACTTAAGTTGAAATAGATTGTGACAATCAGTTACCGCTATGTTACCAAACCAGTTTTCCACACTTGGTTACATATTGGTACCAATACAGTAACACATCAGTACCTTGATCGGTTACTAGTCAGTTTACTGAATGGCTACCAACCAGTACCTTTTGGTGACTGCACAGTACTGGTAGGTATGGTTCCCTTGCGGTACCGTTCATTCGTCAAGTTTATCACCAATCAGTAACTGATTGATCAGTATCATGCAAATAGTCCCCAATCAGTTACCAGTGTGAACATTTCATTTATGGTATAACCTATTGGTTACCAATCAGGAACTGACCAGTCGGGATCGTGGTGGCTTCCAATCGGTCACCAATCAGTGACTGGAAAGAACCTTTCATTTTAATACTGCCACATGGTGACTGATTGGTCACTGTATGGTACTCTTCAGTCAGGACTGCTCTGTACCAAGCTTAAAATTTCTGTGCAGTGTCAATATGGAGGTTACCAACATGAAACTGAACGGTGAACGGTGAAAGTTTGCCTTTGTAATAGTATCGATTCCTAAAGTTTTATCTTTGAAAGCCATGTGTGGTGTTGCCATTAAATCCTTTATGATTATTATTATCTGTCAGTGGGTGTCACCGAAGTCGGCAAGCAACATGGGGGTAAACATAAAGGCCCCATGTGGTTCCAAAGATTCAGCCTATTGATTTGGGGTTAAATGTCAAGTTGCTCAAAATGGAATATAGCGTCATCTTCCACTTGTTCCACGATGTTATATAAGAACATTGTGTACACAATATTACATGATCCAATTTAGTTATCTCCTCTGAATATACCAAATTATTATCTAGTCCAGCATTCCATAGAGTCAAGTAAAAACGAAATTGGATGGGAATTATATTGTGCTCATGACTTATTGTGTGTACCACTTACCTCGTGCCCGCAGCTTGATTGATCAGCGCTAGATATGATAGAAGAGAAATGTGATATCACAGCACATATATATCTCGTGTTCACAACATAATTGACAAATCGAGTTGAAGATACAATACTACCTTTTGCTGAACCATCCTAAACTTTACAGGAAAAATGCATGTATTAGTCCGAGGAATATTTTCTCGTGTACAAATGACATGGTTGATAATATCTGGCTTGATTTGCATTTATAAATGATACTGTCATTTGTTTTTCTTAAGACTGTGAAGATGGGAAATATGGTGATGGCTGCCAGTTAGACTGTAGTGTGAACTGTAAAACTCGATCCTGTAATTTTCAAAGTGGGGCATGTACCGATGGCTGTCAGGCTGGATGGAGGGGAGACGACTGTTCTTTGGGTAAGCCTGGCATCATTAGAGCATTTCCACAAAGCGGATGCTCTTATGTTTTCATGAGAAACCCGCCGCGACTTCAAACGTGAATATCTCTGAAACCGTTAAATATTTTTGGGTCACACTTGGTGTACTATCTCCTTAGTCCTGGGAAATTTTTCTGGTTATGTTTCAATACCCGCTGCTCACCACTAGGTGGCGTTGTAGTCAGAGCATAGGTAAACCTTTCTGTGACGATTTCATCTGAACGGCTTGTCTGATTTCTTTGAAATTTTATTACAAATGGTCTTGAAGGATAGTCAATGTGCTGAAAAGGTTTTGGTGTAGCTGGCATAAGTATAAAGGCAAGTTTTTTGCGTCTCAAAAAAAAAGTTTTTCGTGAAATGGAAATTCACCAATTTGCTTGGAGAAATATTTAAAAACTGTTCTATTCTAGGTTGCCAAGCATAAATATAGGATTGCCGGCATGATAATTCCCTTTCGGTGCGAACCAAATTGCCATTTAAATGAAAAATCTCATTTATCATTTATCATTTATCTGACTTAACGTCAAAACCTCCATAACCATTATCACGATTAAAGTTTTTTCCATTGAACGCTTACATGTATGTGCCATCTCCCTAGGGCTTTAGATTTCACTCGCTTGTTTTTCGTGGCATTTCGTCATCACTAGGTAGCGCTAAACACATGAATGCAGGTAAACATGTGTAACATCATATCTTCTGAACAACGTATTTGATTTCCATGAAATTAGGGTATAATGATCTTGCAAGATAGGCAAAGAACTGACAAGATTTTGGTGGTGTTGGCGAATCATGGAGACCCATTTTTGCATCTCAAAATAAGATTTTGTTTTCACAAAAATGGAAATTTGCTTCTTAATCAGTAAATTAAAAAGTAATTCTATTTTTGCTGAGCATGAATGTAACATTCCCAGTGTTATAATTCACATCCCTTGTAGGGCCAAATGGCCATTTTTTTAAATATATGAAATTCTCATGACTTGAGTCCAATATCTACATTCCCCAGGCCACATCTGAGGAGTTCCATCATGTAGGTTTGTGGTATTGTTCATCATTGGGTGGCACTACAGACAGTAAACTTATTTAGCACAATTTATTGGTATTTCATCTGTTCATGAAGTTTATTATTGTCAGACGGACGAAGGATTTCAAAGGACAAAGTTGTTTAATTGAAATTGAAGGGCCACCTCTTATACAGATTTTGCAGTCCATCAACATAATGCTTGATTTATATCTCATTATACAATCTTTTTTACAATTACTAATTTTATTAACATTATGGTTTAAAAATGGATTGAAAGGACATGGTGCTGTTAGCACTGGCATAATCATGTGGCATAGGGTAAAGTCAGCTAAATATATCTAAATCTAGGCTACATCAACCCCTGCTTACACACATAACTAAAATGCAGTCAGAGAAAATATGTTCCTGTCAGTGTATGGTCAGTATGGAGAATTGCAAGGATTCAAGTGGGCTTGAAGTCAGGCCATTTTGGTCAAATAGACATACTGTAACACTGATATTCTGCTTTACCTTTAACTCAGGCCTCCTATTGAAGGCCTGTATGTTGACCATTCAGTTAATAAAACCTGTAATGGTTGACTTATTGTATAATGCATTCTACATAAGTGGACTAGTAGACAGCCTGTGTCAACAAAGTAAGCACTTCATTTCCGAATCAGTGCTTCAAAGATTTTTTAAGTGGAACTTCTACATACCTGCTATATGGCACATCCCACCTGGGAAATTTTTACATGTATATGTAATTGAAGTATCCATTGGAACCACTGATGATTTTTCAATAATAGAGAAGAGAAGACTCCGAGTAGGAATGACAATTTCATTCTGTATATTTCGCTATTACTTATAGCATCTTCAGCAGTGAACAAAGTTACAAACAACTCCATACGCACAGTATATATACAAGGCATAATGTGATCTTAGCCAATACACATTTATGAATGGGTAAGCCAGTAAATTATGTCTGTCAGGTTGGACGGATATTAAAATACTGTCGTTTTCAGAAATTGTTAAATGTTAAGCCATAACCTGACAGCGATCTACAAATGGTGTGATTCAGGTGATACAATACATACTCTAATTGAGGAAAACAATACATAATCTGCTTATCTGGCAAGAACTAAGTAAACTGCATAAATGAATAAAGTATGGTAATATAGGGAGTATGTACCTACATTGATTATTTCTACATGTCATGAAGTTTGGATAAGAACTGTCATTTTAAGATAATATAGGTATAATTTTCTTGGCAATCCACATCAGAGCTTATGGAAATGTTTCATAATTGTATATTCCCATGCGAGTTACAACATTTGTGGAGTGTGTATTGTAAAACCTGAGTCACACCATTTGTAGATCACTGTCAGGTTATTGCTTAACATTTTACAATTTCTGAAAATGGCGGCATTTTAATATCTGTCCAACCTGATTGACATAATTCACTGGCTTACCTATTCATAAATGTGTTCTGTCTAAGATCACATTATGCCTTCTATACATACTGTGCGTATGGAGCTGTTCGTAACTTTGTTCACTGCTTAAGATGCTAGAACTGATAGCGAAATATACAGAATAAACTTGTGTATTGTCTGACTGATTAAAAAAAAATTTTACACCTCAAGCCGATGCTCTAGGAAGCCTATCGGACAGCATTAAGATTGGCAATTTTCCGAACAAAACATTTAAAAGAATTAATTGCCAAAAAGAACAACAAAAAAGAAGATTTCCTGAAGAAGCGGGATCCTCTGGCAGACCTTGACACTTAACTAATATATATAGCGTAGAAATATATTATAGGATCACCTTGTGATGTTATTCATGATGTTTATCAGTATTTGTATGCAAGGAAATGACCTGTATATAACACATTAAAATACCACACTACAGCATTTCATATTACAAACATCGAAACAAAGTTTCAAATCAACAAAAGGGTACTTATTTATTCTTCTCATTGTGATCCCTTCTCGGAGTTGCTTTTCTTCTCTATAATTGAAGTAAAATGGTTTGTTCTGGTGCATTTTGACAGAATATTTAGACTTCGAGGATGATATTTAATGATGCCCCAAAATGAACTGAATTTTCCATGTCATCTGTCTGTCTGATCAGAAGCCTAATTAATGAAATTGACTGACATTCACCTGTTTTATCGAGGTCAAATTTAGCATTAGCAATAATTTTTAAAGGAGGGAAGATGGGCTCTCCAAATTCATCATACTTGTGCAATTGCTGACTGACTAGAACCCTATCCTAGTTGACTGAACCTATTTTCTCAAGGTTCTATACTTTATATTATGATATAACATGAAATATAGCTAGGCATTCTAAATTGATCCCACATATGCAACTGATGATGGACCTGAAGTCTATGAATATGACTGACGTTGACCTATTTTCTCAAGATCAAAAACTGTATGTTAAAGTCACATGTTAACTGCCAACATACACTCCTAATCTGACATTGTCATAATTTTGTTGTGGCTGTGGTTGTCTTCCAGAACAATCTAGCGAATTTTGCATGTGTTCCAACAGCCTCAGCTTTGAACAGTAACTTAAAACCATGCTGTATTGGCTGAGCTGTTGAGACACCCTCCATTTCCCAGCTAAGCTCTGACATACTGCATCACTGTCGAAATATGGGTACCATGACAGGGTGATAGATCACACAGCCAGTGAAGGTTCCTGATTTACATTGAATGTCATTATTGCCTAAGTGGTATTAGCAGCATTTTTCAACAATAACAATTTGCTGACTTACAGTGACAGGTATTTATTTTTTGTTGTTTTTCATTTTTACCCCTCAGCCCATCGGGCTGCGGGGTCTTGCAATCGGCATGTACGTCTGGTCGGCCGGACGGACGGCCGGCCGGCCGGACGGCCGTCTGTCAACAATTTTTTGTCCGGGCTAGATCTCAGTTACTATTTGACTGACAGTTCTGATACTCACAGTGAATATCCCTAGTATCCCAGAGATGTGCACTGTCATGTTTATTCCGTGTTACGTCATTTCTTTACAGAGTTATGGCCCTTTGAAATTTTGCGTCACTAACTTTTGTCCGGGCTAGATCTCAGTTACTATTTGACCGACAGCTCTGATACTCACAGTGAATATCCCTAGTATCCCAGACATGTGCACTGTCATGTTTATTTCGCGTTACGTCATTTCTTTACAGAGTTATGGCCCTTTGAAATTTTGCGTCACTAACTTTTGTCTTTCTAGATCTCAGTTACTATTTGACCGACAGCTCTGATACTCACAGTGAATATCCCTAGTATCCCAGACCTGTGCACTGTCATGTTTATTTCGTGTTACGTCATTTCTTTACAGAGTTATGGCCCTTTGAAATTTTTCGTCACTAACTTTTGTCCGGGCTAGATCTCAGTTACTATTTGACTGACAGCTCTGATACTCAGTGAATATCCCTAGTATCCCAGACATGTGCACTGTCATGTTTATTTCTTGTTACGTCATTTCTTAACAGAGTTATGGCCCTTTGAAATTTTCCGTCACTAACTTTTGTCCGGGCCAGATCTCAGTTACTATTTGACTGACAGCTCTGATACTCACAGTGAATATCCCTAGTATCCCAGACATGTGCACTGTCATGTTTATTTCGTGTTACGTCATTTCTGTACAGAGTTATGGCCCTTTGAAATTTTCCGTCACTAACTTTTGTCCGGGCCAGATCTCAGTTACAATTTGACTGACAGCTCTGATACTCACAGTGAATATCCCTAGTAACCCAGACATGTGCACCGTCATGTTTATTTCGTGTTACGTCATTTCTTTGCAGAGTTATGGACAGATGTGCACTATAATGTTTATTTCGTGTTATTCCAGTTTATTACGACCCTGGATTACTATTTACTACTTAACTGATACAGCCTTAGTAAAGGTGTTTAATATCCCCTATTTTAGCACTCTGTTTGGCAAAAATATCATTCAGTTTGCGTTTTTACCCCTCAGCCCATCGGGCTACGGGGTCTTGCAATCGGCAAACATGTACGTCTGGTCGGCCGGCCGGATGGCCGGCCGTCTGTCAACAATTTTTTGTCCGGGCTAGATCTCAGTTACTATTTGACTGACAGTTCTGATACTCACAGTGAATATCCCTAGTATCCCAGAGATGTGCACTGTCATGTTTATTCTGTGTTACGTCATTTCTTTACAGAGTTATGGCCCTTTGAAATTTCGCGTCACTAACTTTTGTCCGGGCTAGATCTCAGTTACTATTTGACTGACAGCTCTGATACTCACAGTGAATATCCCTAGTATCCCAGACATGTGCACTGTCATGTTTATTTCGCGTTACGTCATTTCTTTACAGAGTTATGGCCCTTTGAAATTTTGCATCACTAACTTTTGTCCGGGCTAGATCTCAGTTACTATTTGACTGACAGCTCTGATACTCACAGTGAATATCCCTAGTATCCCAGACATGTGCACTGTCATGTTTATTTCTTGTTACGTCATTTCTTAATAGAGTTATGGCCCTTTGAAATTTTCCGTCACTAACTTTTGTCCGGGCCAGATCTCAGTTACTATTTGACTGACAGCTCTGATACTCACAGTGAATATCCCTAGTATCCCAGACATGTGCACTGTCATGCTTATTTCGTGTTACGTCATTTCTGTACAGAGTTATGGCCCTTTGAAATTTTCCGTCGAGGGTTTCCTCCGTCGCCTAACAAATTCTAGCACCTCCGGCATATGCCTGAAATAATGTTGAGTACTACACACACACACTCGACTCTTCCCTGGAATAGATCTTCATCTATGAAGAACTATTCACCAGATCTTTACTAACTTTTCTTGAGGTATCGATCCACACAGTCTTGGATCGATATCCCTTCACAGGATTGATGACTGAAGCCGGTACTAGCAAATACTAATCGTTGAGTATTCTCTTGAATCAACATTAATACATATGTGGGTAAATAAATTTGACAGAATTCAGCAGATTTTTATGTCAACCTGTTATTCGCTGGACATATTGTGCTGAGGGGTCAAAGCACCTTTTAGGTGCAGCCTCATGTTATTTGCTGGCATTGTTTCAGATAGAGTACAACAGCCTAATTCATACAATCAGAAATAAAAAGAGGGTTAAAGTCTTTATGTTCAAACTTTCATAGGAAATATAAAAGTGGCAATTTGAAATTTTATTTTTATTCGATTTTTTAATGTCGGTGGGCCCATGAAACGCAAAATAAGGTTGGTATTGCCTCGCACTGGGTTTCGACCATTGATGAAGAAATCCCTTCTCAGAGGCACTTCTACCAGGGATGATTCCTGATTGCTCATCCTCCAGGGGTATGTGCCCCACCCTCTGTCCCATCCTAAAAAAAATTGCCACCACTAATAGGGGTTGTGCCCAAATTGGGGAGATCTAAAGCCCTGTGAGTACCAAATTATGTGTTACAAAATTATCTGGGGAAATGCTCTTCGCCCGTGTTTCACACGAGCTTTCATTTTAT